>VZRQ01002060.1:1223375-1242467 GCA_013397975.1 Machaerirhynchus nigripectus
TTTTAGTTCTTTTATTTTTGTTTAAATGTTGAACTGTTAACAAGGTTGTTTCAGACCATCCTGCAGTAGACACAGCAAATTTAGCAGCAGTGCATAATTTTAACTTCTACTGTATGTTTGTTTGCAGGTTTTAAAACCTGAAACTTAATGGCAGCCAGTTGGAACCCATGTGTGCCTGCTAAGAGGGCAACATGTGTGGTTTTTTGTGAAGGGAAATACTGGTTACCAAAGTTTATGATATAATGTAAAATAATACAAAGTGTTTCTATTTTGCTTGGGCAGGAGGGAACTAATGTGTTGTCATTCCTCCTGGGGAACACATGGGCTTAGATAAATAGATAAATCATGTCAAACAACAAACAGGACTTATTCAGATTTTAATAATTCTTGCTGTGCTGTGTGGTGAGAACAACAGTAACTTAATGAAAAGAGCTTTAAAGTAATATTAGAAGTAGGTATAATTCAAACAGACATTGTGAAAAACAAAACATGTAATTCTTCTTCAGTTTTTGAAACTTCATGTACAGTGTAAGTTTTTAGGGCTTGTAAAAGTTTGCAGTTGGGCACCCCCTCTGCAGCCTGAGATTTTTCTGCTCTTGGCACTGCTTCAGTGGCAATGGAGAGCCAAGATTTTTTCCACATAGTCCTCTCTCAACCTGGAGCAGCTAAATAATAATCATGAGTTTGAGAAGGCAGTTTAATTTGTAAGGACATTCAAACTTTTGACCTTTCTGGTGGTTTCACTGTAACCAGCAAACATCTGTTGAATAATAGAAAAAGTGTAGTTGCTACTTACCTGCCACAATCCAATGAAATAGTGCTCTGAGCATGGACTGCTGCTCTGCAGTCCCTCTCTCCTCCAGCCAGGTTTCAAACCATGGAGTAAATCTTTTTCTGGCTTAATTCAGGGGAAAAGAGACATGACATTGTATTAAACAACTCGGCGTGGGATGGTGTTTTCTCCTGATGTGCCAGCTCTGCCTGAGACCCACAGGGTTGAGCTTTTCCAGTACTTCCCCACAGAAGCAGTGCAGAAGAGGTAGTACATGATTTTCCAAAGGCACATGTTCCTTCTATGCCCTACTTTAACTTACTCCTTGAGATACATGTTTCACAGTACCCATAAATAATGAAAATATGCAATGACATTTTTAATTAGAGGCTTTGTTTTCTTACACATTGTGACGCTGGTGTTTCTAGAGCTACAGGATAACCTCCTGTGGTGGCCTGCTGCAAGAGAGGTTCTTTCAAGATGAAGAGCACTGTATCTAGTTAGCCTGGCTGGTTCAGGTATCACACCTTATCAGAAAGCATAATTCTGCAGTTTTCTCCTAAGATGATCCTTTCCTTGGATTGCAGTTTTGTCTTTGCAGGAATCTTCTCCAGTTATTTTTTGAATTAAGTTCTGAAAGTTAATGGTATTGGGTAAGAAAAGCTCATATCTTTCTGCATTTTTCTTCTCTTACCCTCTTTCATATGATTTTACTTACCAGTCAGCCCAGCAGGGCTGTTGTGCAAGGCACATCCACATGCTCTAAGGAAGCCCGTCAGCCAAATTTTGGTGGAGCCAGTAACTGCTCTATAAAAGGCAGACTGATGCCAAAAATCTCCATTTCTTTCAGTGGGTTGCTGCAGGATGTTGGACTCTGCTCCTCTGGGATTTTTTTCGCCTCTCCTTTTGTTTCTGCTATTGGTTAACTGTATTTTCTCATCCTGACACTCTTTCAGCTTGAGAGTCCCTCTCTTGCCATGTGTTTCTTTACTTTTGTCATGCTTGAAGCACATCCATGTCTTTCAGTGTGGATGGTTTGATACGTGTGCTGTTTGCTCACCAGTTTACACCAGTTACTTCCACAGCACATGAAGCACAGCATGCTGGACAGTGCCCATCTTAGGGTAAAGGCTATGGTGCCCTACGTAGAGGGTACAGGTTGAATTCATCTTTGTCCCCCTTTCTCTACCTAAGGAGGAAGAGTCTCATTTTAGGAGGAAAAGTTTCTTTTTTGTCTGCAAGGCTGGATCCACATAAAATCTTTGGCTGTCTAAAAGTTTGGTTGCATTGGATCACATCTGTCTGAAGGTAGGGAAACCTGGTATCAGAGCTTTTGATGCTATTGAGCTTTCTAAGGCCAAAAATCAAAGGGGCTCCTTTCCACCTATGTATAGGCTATACCTTCTCTGCCAAACAGAACCTGAGCAGTGCTCCTTCCTTCCCTTTTGAGTGCTCTCAAGCCCTGTTTCACATTCATCTGGCCAGATAAATGTTGGAAAGAAATGAAAATTACTTACCAAGAAGTGGTGTGGCATTTCCTAACATTTTTTTTTTCATTCCAATAGGGAACCTTAAGATAGGGAAAATCTTGTCTAGATTCAGTAATTTGGAATGAATAGAATTATGTCTTATACACAAGAAATTAAAAAAAAAAAAGAAAAAAAGCAAAGGAAAAACACAGTGACACAGTGCTTGCATAAGGACACATTCAGGGTGTGAAAGTTGACTTGGCATTTCCAGATTTGTAATTTCTAAGACAAAATTGAAGTGCACTGTTGTCTTTATGCAGTCACAATGGATTTCCTTTGATTATATCTGAAATGATACAGAGCTCAGTTAAGTCAACCTTGTCTTTAATGTCAGTATCATCATCTAAGTCACATGCCATTGCCAGCATGTCTTCCCACAGAAACTCAGCACTGGTGGTCTAAACAAGATAAACCAGAAAATGAATGTGCTCTCACAGGGCTGCATTTCTTTAGGCATTTTTCCTTTGGATATTTTTAATCAGCTTCTTTGACCACTTTTGCCTGGAAAATGGTTTATTAACCTGAAAACACAACCAACAAATGGCAGAATCTATGAAAAAAAAATACAGACGTGATAGTTTAGGTTTGTTATTGTAATCTGTGACTGTATAAAATGGCATTGCTTATGCAATGGTAATGGCAAAATTAAATGGTTTTGAACCTAAGCATAAACTTGCTGGGGCAAAGCAGCAACAGTCTGGGCCTTTCTGGTACTGTAGACTGCAAATATGTTGGGAGGCCTCGACTTCAGAGACAAGAATATTCACCCCTTGCCTGACTGATCTGTTGCAATGCGTGACAAGGTCTGCAGTGTGGAGAGTGGTGTCTGCAGGATGTCTTCACTCCACAACCAAGAAGGGAATTAGTTTGGTAAAGAAAGACATTGAAATTTTTAACACTTTAGACACTGCCAGATTCTTTTTCATACCACTTTAAGCCTGTTTACAACCGATAAAAATGATTTTCTGGCATCTTTATATTAAATACATGAGATGTAGGTCTTGCTGCTTTCTGCACCAGTAATGGCAATGCTGCCATACTGTCCCATTAAAAAAAAAAATTCTGGAACTAAATGATAAGCAGAGAGCTGAACCCTGAGTCAGTGAGATGGCAACAACTTTGTGATCAAGAAATAAATAAGACAAACAGTTTTCAAAATTTATGCTGAGTGTATATATTCTTAAAAATATGCCTATTAAAATGATGGCAAATCCTAAGCTTACTGTAATCTGTTTAAATAATAACCACCACCACCCCCTACCAAAATAGAAACAGTGCTTCCAGGTTGTAGATCGAACCATTCAGCTGATGAAAGTCAAAATCTAAACTCTGGAAACTCAAAGTGTTTGAAGTATTGTGTTGGCTTTTGAGGTCAATAGCCTCCTCTGCAAGTACCAAGAGAATATTTTCTTCAATATATTCAATTAGCTGAGTTAAATGATTAATTTATTCAAACTTCACCAATTGGGAGTTGAAAGAAGCAGAAAAGCTTGTTCTTCTCTACCAATCTGTGAATAAAAGCTAATTACGAGAGGATTAGATTTGTTAATACTACAATATTGGAGGATATTAAGACCAAATACTAAATTGGTGCTAATTCTAGCTAACACTGAGTTATTTTAATAGATCAATTTTTAAATCTAATCATGATTTTTTTACAAGTCTAGCCTCTTTCAGATAGTGCTATGCAAGCAAACTGTCTCACTACATTTTAAATTGCATTCCAGTTTTCATCCAAAGAAACATTAATAATAAGTAAACACAAAGAGATCAACTAGTAAATAAGAATTGTGCCATACATGATTTTCTAATAAAAACAGTAAAATTAATCTGAAAAAATGTATAACGAGGTATAGAAAAGTTTAAATATATATCAGCAGAGCTACTCTGTCCTTCTGGCTAGCAATAAGAAGTGCCAAATTTAGTGTAAAAGCTATATTTAGTTACAAAGCAACATACTTTAGTGGTTACAAACTGAGAATTAACCTTTCTCCAAGAAAATAACTAAACCTTTGCATGGGAAAACACACTTCAAATTAATTATCTAACTCAAGGTTTCCCATTTGCTAGTTCAGTTTATTTTTAAGAAAAGTGTCTGTCATGAAAGATTTAATCCTGCTGAAAGTCATCAATAACTGAAGTACCTATAGGTGAACATAAACATCAGTGCAAACTTCACATAAGGATTCAGGAATTCAGCCAAGAATGCGATGTCAAGAAAATGTAAGGATACAGTTTTTCAGTCCTGTCCATAAACATTTGGTACACGGGACACCCCACAATGAAATTTAATTACCTCTTCTGCTGGTAGGATCACGAGAAAAAACCTTGCTTCAGGCAGCAGCAGAATGAGGTATGGAGGACAGGATGGAGTGTCTCGGTCATCACGCCTTTGCGGCAGAGACGCTGCTGAGCCCTGCTGCCTTTGGTTGAGACAGCCGCCAGCACGGTTCCTCTCCATCTACTGGTCATGTTGGAAGTTGTTCCGGTAAATGCCAGTTCATAAGCTGTCATTGAATTGCTTTGAAAAAACACTGCTTTCAGTTGCTGTCTAAAAATCAGTTTGGCAGTTCCCCACAAATGGAGTCCCCAGGTGGTGCTGAGTTTCTGAGAGGTGGTCCTTCTTCAGCAGCTTACTTGACAGTGTGGCTGGATGCCTCACCTCTTAGCCAAGATGAGTGACTGGAGCAATAGAGACCAGTCCTTGGTGCAGCGCTGCCAGACCAAGAAGCAATCTCGGGGTGCTGCAGCACCCCATTTGTGCACCTGCTGCCTTGTGCCTGGGTAGCTTCTTTACATTTTAAGCTCTCATGAACATGGGTTCCTCATCTTCAGCAGGTCCGCAAGACAGCTGAGTAACTTAGAAGTAGCACACCAGTAAGTAGAAAAGGAATTTATGACTGGACATTTTGCTGGGTATAATGGCCTGTTTGCCCAGCTCCCCATTTCCCCTAAGGTTATTTCCCAAGGTAGCCCTGTATGTGTCCTGAGCCTCCAGGAGCCTCCTGCTAATCACTTCTGTTGTTGACAAGCCCGGGAGAGGATTTTTCTTAACTGGCCACCCAGCCTGGAGCTCACTACTGGAGGCAATGCAGCAATGATGGGTGTGTAAGGGATGAAAAGCCCAGATGATCGTGTCTGCATCCCCAAAACTATTAAGATGAACAGGCTACAAGTTCATCCCAGCCTCTGTTCTTCTCTGCAGTCTCCCTTACTGGGCTCTGGGATCCACAACCCTGCTTGGGCATTCACCATGACAGTGATGAGGCTTTACATCTTCATTGAACTGTAACCGCCAGTGTAAAGGGTGCTGAGATAAAGGCTGTGTGTTACCTGCCCTGTGTGTCTGCCCAGGCTCCAGATTTTTAAATATGCTATTTCTTTGCAGTCCCTTTCAAGTGAAAATCCTGATTTTGCCATCTCTCCCTCAATGCATCCACTGTGAAATTTAGCACAGTATTTAGGTTTCTCTGGACTGATTTTCAGGACAACTTGGACCTTGGGGTTTTTTTCCTGTAATGTTTCTAAAACTAGCAGAAGAAGAACTTTTTTTTAAGCCTGCATATGCTGCAAAGAGTATTTTAAAATAAAGATTTTTTTTTTAATCTGTAAGCATGTTTAATGCTTGTATAAGGTGCCAGATTTTAATTACAGTTGGCATTTATAAGTGTGGTGCTGGCAATGGCAACCATATTGCTGAAAAAAGGCATAAATTTTGACACTGGCAATATGGGAACCCAGCATATGAGACTGTAAACCTCATTGCTTTCTGTTTTAATATGCTGCTTTAAGGGAAGGACTTTTAACAGTTAATATTTAACTAGAACATTTAGGGTTCGATATAAAGTTGTTCTAATTTCAAACTATTTAGTAATTTAGGTCCTATCAAAGATCAGCTTAGGTAATAACATTCTATTAAATAGCTTTTAAATAAGCATGCTTAAAGTAGGGAAAATAAGATGCTTCATTACAAGAAATGAGGTTGGCATCTACCAGGTTTTCCATTAAGTTCCAGGTCACAGACAAATAAAGGAAGTATGTTAGGAAAAAAAACCTTTTTAAAAATAATTAGGGAGATGTCTGTTTTGTTCACCAGATGGAAAATCAGTAGTTGTGGGTGGTCTGTGCTGGATGGGGCATCTCACAATTGGCAGAACTATGCCTTTAACTTTTAAAGTCCTGGGACAAAATGTGAAAGTAATTGACTGTTCCGAATGCTCTCTCTCTGGATACCTAGCATGCTTTTAAAACCAAGATTTGGTGAGTTTCTGACTATTTTTTTCCTACGAATGATCAGGCTGTTGTGTCTAGTATTAGGCCAATTGGGTGTATTTTTGGTAGCTGTTTAGTGGGGCTGTTGTCTTTTGTGTTTATGCCTGTGTGTGCCTGGACCTGCGTGCACACAACTGAAATGCCACAGCTTTACGATTCTCCCTTAACCCAAGCTTTTCATAATATTGTCAGTGTTTGCAGTGTTCTGGATATACATAACTGTTGGTTAACATTATTTGTTTCTTTCCTCTAGTTCATTCCATTTTAAGGAATTTAAATCTATCCATTTGCCAACATCCTAAAGAAACAAAGTTGCAACCTCATTTTCACAAACAAGAAGAAAATTACTGGTTTAAAATAATTCAGGCATTTGAAAAAATATTAAAAATCCATAGTATTCTCTTTTTTAAAATGTGAATAAATAAATCCAATGTGCATGTGTGGATAGTATGTGTAATATGTGCATATTAAATACCATCATTTATGAACTTATTAGAATCTTCTTGGTGCAATTGGTAACTATGCTTGCCGTTTCAGAACTCATACTTTCTAATTTCAGATTAATTTGAGAAAAGAGTATTTTGAATGTGGAAGATGGGTTAGAAAATCCTTGTATTCACATTAAGAATAACAAGTTTTATTATCTGCACTGCCATAAGAATGTATTCTGTTCAGGGGTGACCTCTCAAAGAATGAGACAGAACACATTTATGTCATAGGAGGCAATTGCTTTATATTTACCTTACTTTACAGACAATTTTTTGCAGTTATCTATATGAATGGTCACAGAGAATTGTATGTGTGTATTATATCTATATTGTAGCTTGTGTTAAACCGATCCCCACACTTATTACGTAGAAGCATTCTTGAAGATAAGTGAGACACTCAACTTAGTGCCTTCTTTGTAAAATCCCTTTTGCTATGCATGACATGTACTCTGTATTTTTTTTCCTTGCAGTAAATTATAAAGCTTTTTTCTTTCCATGAATCTCCTTCCAAGAAAACACATACAGCCTAATAACACTCGCCTTGAGGACCGTGCATTGCCTCCACTACAAAGCCGTGTTTTCATTGAAGAGATAATTATAATATGGTTTAATGTTCTTGTCAACCCTGAAACACTCTCCCTAAAGAGTGCTATTCTGGTGGATGTCTTTTTGAAGAGAGCTGAATGTGGCTAAGAGAACATACACATAGCCACACACTTTCCTGATAAACCAGGACACATTTTTAATACAATAAATGCTCTCTAAAAAGAATTAAATGTTTTCTAAGGTACTAATTCAGAGCTGCATCCACCACCAGACTCCACTGTTAAAAATACAGAAAATTTTCTTAAATTTATTTATTTTACTTTCTTCTCTCCCCATCCCCCATAATATTTATAGACTTGAAATCCATATGAGAACACAAACTCATGATAATAATTAAAATGTTTTTCATGTGCTTTGAGGCACAGACTTCAGATGAGTAAAAAAGCCCAAACTGGAACACAAATGGCTCTTCCCAGGCAACAAACACGCTTGGCTGTTAATATGCTGTAATTTTCTGCTTTACTTAGTAAAAACAGCAATTACTTATTTGTTCCATATCCCCCCCAGCACAGATGCTCCTCAGTCTGTCCACGTTCCGAGCACCAAGCGGGCTGTGCGCGCGGGGCCGCGCGTGCCTGCGCCGGGGTGCGACGCAGGGCAGGTTTGCTCCCCGCATGCTGCACTGCTGGCAGCGTTTGTTTGCCACGGATGCTGGTTTGCCACCAGCCCAAGACAGCGGTGTGCTGGGCCTCGCTTTCAGCCATCTCCCCTGCTGAAGGCAAACGCTTCCAGGTGCAGCTTGGCAAAGCGCTGGGCTGACCTTGCGAGGCAGTGCAAGGATGGATAAAAGCTGGACCGTCACACCACTTAAGGCTGAAGTCCGGTCGAAGAGATCTTTGACATCGCTTTCACTGTATTGTCTTCTGTGGTGGTCTGGTGGTTGTGAACAGTGTCTGGTGCTGCTAAAAGCAACACAGTCGGAAGCAAAAAGGCTTTGAGGGAAATGAAATCACAGGGTGGCTGAAGGCAATGCAAAATTCCCCTTGGCTTTAGGCTGTCTGGGATTTCCCCCTTGGGTTTCAAAGCCTAGTTAAAGTCTGGCACACCACAAAAAGTACATATGACCAAAAAAACCCCCAAAAGCTAAGGACAACACAATTCCCTCACTCCTCATATGACTGTTGGTGTAGACAAGAAATTGCATGGCTCAACACAATGCAACCTGCTGCTGAATCAGGTGCCTGGGATCTTGAATTTAATATGTAATTATTTTTAAAAGCTACCGTTAAATGAAGAATATGAGAGAATATGTTAATTAATTGAAAGGCATTCTATTAGGTATTTAATTATCATAGTTCTGGAAAGGTGGTATAAAAGAAACACAATCCCTGGCAAAAGTGTATCATTTGAATCTTCATTGCAGTCATCTCATCATTAGGAATCAATTTGCTTGCTCTGAAGCCAATGGGATTTGGTTTTTTTCCTTTGAGGAGGAATTACAAAGTAAGGCCTTGAATTAATATTGTAAATAATCTCTCTAGAGAAACTTTTGACTGCAAAAATTTCCTCAACAAGCAAATCTTAAAACGTTCATGGTGCACAGTTTAAAAATATCCTTGAGATTTTCCCCCACAGGTTTATATGTTCAAGAGAGACAGAACAAGCGTTTCTAGCAGAATTAACATTGTACCATCATGACAAGTATGTTTTGGTTTTCCCACCATTTTTCTTTCTTTTTTTTGGTGGAAGAAAAAGATAGCCAAAAAATACAATTAGTTAATGAATGTAGATGCAAAGTGGCACAAAAAGAAATGAAAAATGCCATTTTCCCACTGCCCCTTCTTTTCATAGCTTTGAATTTGTTACTACACACACTACTTTTCAAGTTTGTTTTCTTTTCACAAGATATGCTGTGTTCCTTTATGCAAATCAGCACTTAATGTTTTGATGAATTTTGCTTAAGTCTAGGGTTTGGGGTTGCTTTGTCTTTTTTCCTAAACTACCCCTTTTCTTTTTTGAACAAAAAACTCATTGTGGGATTAAATATCTGACAAAAACATACTGGGCTTTGCCAATAGGTGAATATACATTAGTTTGGTAATTATATTTCCTCTTTTTTTTTTTAGGCTACATATTCAATTTATTTTAAATTTTGTTTTGTTTTGTTTTAGCTATGATGACGTCACATATAAACCCACAGTCACATTAGATGCTGCTGCAGTCACAGCTAGGGCTTGGTGATTTCTGTGCAACAGACAAGTATTTTTGTTGCTGTGTGTCCTCACAAATTCCCCTCTCTGAGAATGACTGTGTGTGCTTCCCCCCATCCTGTTTTGTGCAGTCCTTCTGCTGCCCAGAAGCACTCCTGCCAATGCAGGAGTTCCTGCTCTGCTCTTAACATATCCTTAATATTCCACTCACCTTTTCCATGGACCCTTGCAGATAAGGAATTGTCAAGCTCTAAATGCTCTCCAGTGTTCTATTTAAAGTAATCTTGATTTCCAGCACCTAATGTTTGTGAAGGCACTTAATTTCCAGTTCACATCCAAATGTTGATACGGAGAGAGCAACCGCATGGAAGGCTGCATTGTTGAACGCTGACAACCAAATCTGGTTTAAGTGTGTAAATACTCTCTCTGACCGCATTTCCTCTGGAAATTCCCATTGGTTGCATACTATTGTTGTGAAATGTAAGCTGATTCACTAGTATTTTCTTGCCTTTTAAATGACTGGAGCAAAATTTTGCTGAAGTTCTCTTTTGACATTATTTTCTTTTGACATTTTTTTCATTTTGACATTGTTTTCTTTTATGATTCTGGCATTCTTTCAGCCTCTGTATCTCCCTGCACACAGCATTCTTAGAAGTGTTCTTTTATATGGGGAGCTGGCAAAGTCTTGCAACAGCTCAAAGCAGCTTCATTAAGGCTGGAGAGTAAAATACTCAGGAGTTAGGAAATGCCAGAATTAAGATAGCTGGTGCAGTTAAGTTCAGCCCCATTATATGTTTGCTTGATAACACAGTGTTTTAAAATCAAGATCATACACAGTTTTTTCCACAGGACCCCTGCCTCAGCTAGTGAACAAGATGGACGATGCTGAGTTAATGAGCAGTTATTCAATATTTTGTTTTCTCCTAATTTTTCAGTGTGTAGCCCTAGGCCTTATTTACTGCACACTATTGAAACCCTGCTGTGAGACAGAATTGTTAATTTCCTTATGAGCTTTTCTATGGCACTTATTGCTATAAATATCTGAATGCTTAACAAACATTAATTAATTTATCTTCAGAAAACCCTCACGATAAAAAGGGCTGGTATTACTGCTGTTTTACAAAGAGGGAGCTCAGGCATACAGAGATGAGAGTCATGAATGTCCCATAGATTTGGGTGCTTTGCTGTCAGCTCACAGTTCAGGAAGCAGAGATCTCTCTTCAACTGCACACTTTTACTTTTGAACGTCCAAATCATTTTAATTCTGTGCCAAGTAGAAACTTCTTAAAGAGACTCACAGACCATCATGGCAGTTGACTTCACTCTTCTGAGAAGAGGTGGAAATACTTATCTTCTAAGTGAGCAGGGAATCACCTAAACCTAGACAAGGGGAAGTAGTGCAGAATACCATTCCTTAAATCACAGCCCTTCCATGGACTTAGTATCCTTACTGTGGGTTTCAGGAAAGTGGTTTCTTCCACTCAAGATTCAGAGCTCTTAGCCCTTTTATATTAGAGTCACTTATCTAAACTCCTGCATCCAAAAGCAGTTTGGAATTTGACTTAATTAGATAGGACCCTTCCAGAGGAGGACAGAAACAAAAATGTTCACAGCAGTGTCCTCTTACTTTAGAAATTGCTCAGTGGTAAGAAGCAATGGCATGAGTTCATAGTTATTTTTGAGGTTATTCAAGCCTGTATTTTCAAAACATTGCTTTGACCAGTAATGGGTTAAACCATGACTTTCTACATGAATAGGTAGAGGGATTCACTTGGTAGGGGGCAGACCCAGTTTCCATCCTTGCTCCAATTAGTTATCCAAGTAATTGGTATTAATCAAGTATTGGTTACAGTAAGAAAGTAGCCCTTGGTTGAGTCTCATAAACTGTCCACAAAGGTCATGCTTGGGTTTCTGTGGATTGTCCCCCTCATATGCACGGAATACGTAACTGCGTGCCAGCAAGCAGCACTTCTGCAGTGTGTCCACCAGGAAGGACAAGACCTTAAAAAACCTTCAAATGAACACACAAACAAACAAATAAAAAACCTCTCACGTTCCTACAGACAATAATATTCCTTATCAGTCATGATTAAAGTCTGTCCCATAAAACATCTCTGCGGGAATATATTACTGAAGAGAATTTCATAAACTGTGTGCCCTGAGGGCTGAATTTGGATTACACAGAAAAGTCAAATTGGCTATTTCCTAACTTTCTGTTAGTTTACCACACAGTCTTTGCAGAAGTATTTTGTGGGGTTTTTGCAGATTGCTAGAGGAGAATTTAGCCTGAAATGATACTGGACCCCACATAGTTTGTCAGCATGGCTTCCAAGCTAGAGAGCACCGATCTATGGGGGCCAACGTGCAGGTATTGCTGCAATATTTCACTGATCAATATGTATATGGTACCAAGATATTAGGCACTGATACACTCTTGGTGTCCTCTGCAAAGGTGTTTTGTCTCCTCAGAGTGGCCTGGGGTCACTGTCCCTGCCATTTCTGTCCCCAGAGCACAGTCAGTGCCTGGCAATGTCCGTGGGGTGGGAGGTTGCCATGCTCCTTCCTCGGCACACAGCCAGGGCAGGCAGACAGGAGCCTTGTCCTCCTAAGAGCAGGGGACAGAAAACAGGACCACAGGAAGTGGAAGGAAATGGGGATTGCAGTGCCTTTAGGGCCCCTTTCTGCTGCAGCTTTTCATCACAATGTCTGAGCCCCAACTATGAGCAGATCACAGGAGCTGCCTCCTGCCAGAATCCCACTTACTGCCTAACGACTGAATTATAGTTGGTGGAGCTATGACACTTCTGGATTTTTCTTACAGGGGAATCTCTGCAACTAAAGATGCCCAAGTGCAGCAGGGCCATTGCAGGAGATGTGATGCTTTCTGCGGCACAAGAACCTCACTCTCTGAAATTGCCTGTTACCATTGCAAAGTTCTCAGAACTTTAGCCTGAAGTGGATATGTAGCCCTGGCATTTCCTGTCCTTGCTTGCAGGAGAATAGCATGCAACTGAAAATGAGAACTATATGGCAACTTAGGCCACAATGTGATCCTACTGTAGATAACGCACTTCCATAAGGGAAGCTGAATGTGCAGAATGATGTTGCTGTGCTAATGCAGAAACAAAACTTTCTGCAGGCTTCATGGAGAAAAATGGCTATTTTTCCAGTCTGCTTAGGTTGCAAATTCTAGAAGTTTAGAAGAATGAATTCAAGCTGTAGGCAAGCAGATATCCCTCTCCAGTGCTCAGATGCAGAGCTCACTAGATGTGGAGGTTTGAGGGTTTTTGATAACAAAAAGACCAACGTTGCTAATGCAGACCCCCTGCTATTGGAACACCAGAGCGTTGGACTAACAAATTAGCACACAAGAAATCTGCAATTGCGGAAAAACTCGGGTGTCAGGATTGTAATAATTGTTTACATCTTTCCACAGCAAAAAGGCTGTTTAATCATGCTGAATTACAACCTCGTGTTCAGATAGTGGGCTCTCACATTATTGTCTTTGTGAAGATGAGTTGTCACTTCTCTGATCTAGGTTACTCTCACAACAAAGAGGCACTAAGGCTTTCTGTTTGAATTAGAAGAAACAGAGGAGTTTCATTTGGTGCTAGGCTGTGCAACAGTTTCCCTAAAGTTGAGCCTTTACTAATTGGTAGTGAAATGAAAATTAATCTGTGTGAAAGAAGGGAATTCACAGTTCAATTTTAATTATTGCAGAGAAAATACGCAAAACTGTGCTTGGGCTGTGCGGAAGTGTGGCCGAGAAGTAAAATGCTCAGCTCGAGCTTGTTAACTGGAACTGATGTCCTGGAACAGCAGCTGGTAGCTAGGTCATATCTGTGCATTTTGGAGCCAGCCATGCTGGTTGAGAGTGCCACTGCTCCCCATCTCACTGCCACTCCAGGAGAGGCGATGGCTCCCATAGGTCTGACTGGGAGAAGTTCAATACACACTAATGGGGCTCACGGGGGCACTGATGCAGCCCCTTCCCACCAGCACAGTTGTGGAGACAATCGCATCTGGCCCCTGGGTGATCCCAAGCACCCCAGGTTGATGCCATCCCAGGTTAGGTTCAGAAGAGGACGTCTGCCTGCAGCCTTCAATCACTGAAAGCAGTAGGTGTCCTGCTGGTAGAGGTTTTATGGCCTCCGCTTAGCACAGAGCTCTCTGGAAAGCACTTCATGTTCCGCTTTTCCCTCTCCCTAGCTGAACTGCATAGGCTTTCCTCCCACATGGGTACTCACCCAATGGAAACACATACCTCATCATAATAAAAGTGTTTGTTTTTTACGTGTCTCCATGAAGAGCAAGTTCATCCTCTGACTGATGTGCTACATCTCTACTAAGCTTCTGTTTAGATAACAATCAAGCTAATTGAAAAATGTAAAGCAAAGTATGCAGGGTTTTGGAAAAGCACACCTTTTTCCTCTTGATATTTCTGTTGTTTAAAGAAAAATTAATGGGTTTATTTCCTCTTCTTTTTCTTTCTTTCCTTGCTCTCTCATCCCTTTTTTTCCTATTTTCCCCTTTCTTTTTTTATTAGTTGCCTTTTTTTAAATAGAGGGCCAGTGAAACGAAAACAATAGATCAGACTGTGCCTATATTTCTTTACCTCCCAATTTTGACTGGAATAGCAAAAGAGATTTGACAGTGGGTTTAGTGTTTTTAAAATTATTTCTTTCTTAAGTAAAAAAAAAAAACAGCTCTAGTGAGTAATGGCTTTGAAGTACTCCTGGAGGTTGTTTGTAGGCAGCAGTAAGATGGTGATGAGATTCGTAGCAGCAGTATGTACGCTGTACCCTTCTGGTTTGTGTAGTGGTCATGGGGAAACACGATGCTGAAGTCATACCCCTTGTGAAATGTGGAATTACTGCTTCCCCCAATTTCAGCTGTTACTGTAAGGGGCAAAACCAACCACAACTGGGGGTGTGCAGAGTAAGAAAAGATCGCGCCTTTTTCAATCTCTTTTCTGAAAGACTTGTAAGATTTGATTTATGTTAGCAAGCGGCAATACATGCTGGGTTTTACAAAAATATTTTTGAAAGGACTTAAAAAACTTGAAAATCTGATGACAAAAATACAGGTGTCCATCTGATTCTTTGGCGAACACTCATTGCCACTCTTCTTCTGCTCTGGAACCATGGCACTGTCTTTGTCCTGCATATATAGAGGAACTTAGGCAGAAAAAAAAAAGAAGGGCTGAACTTCACAAAAGCTGTACTTGGCAATTATCTTTAGCAATGCTAAAGTCTATTGACTGTTGATTTTTTTTTTCTCCAATAAAAAGTAGAAATTAAATCCTACTGTGCCCATTGGAGATGTTTTTCAAAGGAAGAGTTACTGATGAGCTATTCTTCCATGATTGTGCTGGTTTCTCCAAATAACAACATTGCCGTGTGTTTTTCTCAAAGTGAGTAATTTGCATAGCAGGCTTTTGGGGGTTTCTGCTGCTGCCAAAGCTAATTTAATAGTCATTAAAGTACTGAGCAAGTCTAATCCAAAGCCTTATGCGCCTTCAATGCAGGCCCATAAAATGTGCAGATTTGCACTTGCTGGGCTGCTGTAGGGAAGGCATGCTGTGGAAGAAGGGGGTTGGTGTGCATCCTGCTATCACAGAGCTGCCACTGCGTAAGGGGGAGTTTGGACAAGATTCCTATCACCATGGGCAGGGGCATCTATCCTCTAGTAACAATCCTAACTGCCGAAGCTGCAAATGGTCCACCTCTGATGATGATTATCCCATCCCTGTGGGCTGCCCAAGCCATGTGAGTGAAGTTCCATGAGGAATAGCTGTTATGGGCTGGTGTGATGCCATGGTTGTCATTTGCCTTGTGCCCAGAGAGGTGCTGGGCTGTGCCCCCCACCAGCCCTGCTTTTCAGGAGTGGGGCCCAACACCAGCTCTCCCCTGACATTTCCATCCTGTGAGGAGTCTCTGCAATGGGGTGCAATCATGGCACTGCCTTTGCTTTACATGGGGTTGAGGATTTACCCAGCTTGTTGTAGGTGCCAAGCAACCCAGCTGCCCGCTCTGTACACCAGGGTTCAGGCGATCCTCTGCGTGCAGCAGTCCGAAGGTGGCACATGCATCGTGTGGATAAACCCACATGCCTGAGCGATGCCAGCTTCTGACAGCAGGAGTGGTGCCGCGAGCACGGAGGGGCCGCGACTGCCATCGCCTGCCCCAGTGACCTCTGTGGTGGCAGCTGCGATGCCGACCCCTCTTTTGGCTCGGTGTGCGCCCTACACCTGGAATAGTGTGAATTAGGACATGGCAGCGCCATAAACACCTGCGCAGCTGTGCGGGGGCTGCTCCAGCTCCTCGCCGGGAGTGGGCCCACTCCGGACGGGGCACGGACCCTGTCCCGCACCTCACCTGCAGCTTCGGGGCTGTCTTCTCGCAGCTCGTGGTTGTTTTGCAGGCTGGGAAGCGGGGGGTGTCCCCGGCGGCTGCCGGCCGGCGCGGTGTGGGCCCGGCCTGGGCGCGGTGTGGGCCCGGCCCTGGGCGCGGTGTGGGCCCGNACCATCACGCTATTGTGAAGCATAGATAAATTGTTCCCTGCCACTCGCGGAAACAGCAGCAACGCAGGGCCCTTTCCAACCAGCTAGGATCTCTTACCTCCCTTCTGAACCAAGCCATTCTGTGTTTCCAGGAAAACATTAATTCCGAGGCTGTTCCCAGCCGGCCTGATAGAGAAGCAGAGACAAAATGTCAAGTGACACTGTCTAAAGACCATAGGCCAAAGTCTCTCATTACATAAACTGAGACACTGCCATTTAAAGGAATCACACTGTTCTATTACAACAGAGATTAGGGCTAGAGAATTTTAAATATGCATATAGACGTATCATATTCAGGAAATTCCTAATTTTCTGTTGTTAAGGAAGGAACAAGTCTCCTTGAGCCATCACCTCCGTGAAATGGTGGCTGTCTGAGGCAGCCCTGCTTCTGCTGCTTGGTGAGATGTTCAGAGCCTACATGTGAGAATGATTCATCTCTGTGCTTCTGGGTTGAGATAACAGCATCGCAAACCCGGCTGTTAAGGTTAACCTGTACACTGCATAAGGACAACAGATGGAAATTCTGGTGTAGAGCCACTGCAAAAAATAAAAACATGTTCCAAAGGGAAAAGGAGCTTGTATTTCTGTGTTTGAACCTTTGATCTTCGCTCACATCTGAAGGGAAGAGTAGACCTTTTGCTGAAGACACATGGTTTTGCATCTGTGAAAACACAGCTGTATAGAGCAAAACAAAACTGGTGCAAAACACAATGGGTTTGCTGTGTCAGTTTAACTGGTGGCGCCAAGATGCTTTAAAAATAGTGAGGTTTTTTTGTAGAATCTTTTGGAAAGACTCTGTCTTTACACAATTGTTTGTTGAGATTTTACTCTGTGGATTTTAAAGTTTGTCAGTGATCAAGAGACAGCTGCTACCTAAATATTTAAAGCAAACGCATGAGAAAGTCTGGCAATCCCTCAACAATCCTGTTTTAACAGTTTTCAAAACTATAAAAATGAGAGCATCAAAATTAACAGGAAAACCTATGCTGGCAGAAACACCTTGATTCTGAGAAAAAAATAATCCATGTGTCATCAATGTTGAAGTTCTTAATGAGGTACCTGCCAGATACAGCTATTTCATGGTAACATACTGCTTTATCTGAGTTGCCCCAAAGCACCCCCTGAAAGTAAAGGGACGTCACCCGGTGTCCTCAGTCACTTTGTTTTGCATTTGAGCGTGATGGCAAAGCTGTTCCTGGATGCCCGCCTGTTGTCTCCTGCCTCCCCACATTTGCAGCGACACATCGTTGTCCCAGCGGCGTTCCCCACAGCCCTGCTGCCTCACTGCATAGCCCAGCACTACCTGTCCCCCCCTGCACCCATCTGTGTCCCTCCCCAGCACTGCCACAAGCACACTTGTGTCAGGAGCCTGGCAGTGTCACTCGTTTTCTGCCTTAAACCCCTACTCACTCCAGCTGGTTTATTACGGAAGACAAAGAGGAGCTAAAAATGAGGAAGGCTAAATGCTGAGATGCAAAATTATTTCTTTAAATAGAAAGAATTTCCTAACCACCAGATTCCTTTTTGGACAGAGAGGGAATCTGGCTTTTTCTAATTCTTGACATCAACACAACAAGTCTTTGCTCTTAAAATTTATCCATCCTGGAGCTTTACAATAAATTTTCAAATGTGTTTGGGTTCCTAAACATGCAGCTGGCACTTAATAGGATTTTCAAAAGATCATAAGCAGGTTAGACATCCTCCCATCCACTGAAATCGGTGGCATTTAGGTACCTATATTGCTCAGTTGCTTTTGAAAATCCTGCCAGGTGCCTGTCTGCATCTTCAGTTGCCCTGGAAAATCTGCTCCCCATCTATCTCCGTGACACCACCCCACCCCACCTCACCCCCACGGCTCCCGTGAATATTTGTCTTCTGTCTCCCGCACTCTGTCCTGTATTGATGCTGGAGTCTCCTCCTTTGTAGTTCCTAACACCAGGGACATCCCTCTCCTTTCTCTCTACCAAACTGGCTCTTCAGCTGGTTAAAAGCTCAGTTGAGCAGCTATGAGTGTTCCCATATTTTTCAAATTAGTTTTCCTCTCCTCCTAATGATTTTTAATTCTTTCTTGGTGTTGTTTTGACTCTGTAAAGCATTTGAGGGTAAAAGACTCGGTGCAAACAGGCGTGAATGTGAGGGGAGCTGCCTGTTATGCCTGTGTTAGGCTTTTTGTGTCTCTAGGCTGAATGCAAGATGGGGAATTAATTTCTCCATCAGCCTGTCTCTCCCCTTCCCTAAAGTGGTCAATGGGTTGTATATTTAAAGACGAGAAAATTGGTATTTTAATTTCTGTCTTGACTACGGTGACTCACTGGGTCTCCTCGTGCAAGCAGTTCCCCATCTGTAAAATGGATCCCCGGGTTCCCGTTTGCACGGATACGGAGCACGGGTAATTAATTAGTGTTTGTGCAGCCCTTTGAAAATGCTCAGACAGAAGGTGCTGGAAGGTGCTGCGGGTTGGCCTGAGGCTGAAGAGGCTCACCCCGGAGCCCTGCCGCCGTCAGAGCCCCACGGGGCGACGACGGGAGCGGAGGATCCAGAGAGAGCTGCTGGCCAATTCCTTCGCCGGAGATATTTTCCATTTTCTTCAGGGGAAAACAAATTGGAAAGGGAGTTATCGGTGTGCACGCCTCCCTCACCGCGTGTTGCCTTCTCCTTTCCCAGGAATAACAACAGCTTCATTAGCAAGCTGACAAAAAAAAAAAAAAAAAAA
>VZRQ01002060.1:1243136-1294042 GCA_013397975.1 Machaerirhynchus nigripectus
GGGGGTCACCCCAAAGCGAGCCGTGACCGTCCCACCCCACGGAGTGG
The DNA here is from genome assembly GCA_013397975.1 of Machaerirhynchus nigripectus. Lineage (NCBI taxonomy): Eukaryota > Metazoa > Chordata > Aves > Passeriformes > Dicruridae > Machaerirhynchus > Machaerirhynchus nigripectus. The sequence continues at coordinate 1,243,184 of VZRQ01002060.1, forward strand.
GAAAAAGAGACATTTCCACATAGACACATCGCTGTTTAAAAGGGTCGGGTGGTTTGGGTTCGGCTTTTTGGTTTTGTTCTGTTTTTTACCGAGAGGGTTGTCGAGTTTTTCCCCCGTGGGGAGTATTCCCCTCCCTTCTCCTGAGCGTGGCGGGCGCCCCGCGTCCTGTCGNCCTGAGCGTGGCGGGCGCCCTGCGCCTTGTGCTGCCAAAGCGGCTGCTCGGAAAGGCGCGATTCCCATCACGCTGCTTTAGCAACTATGGAAATGCCACCGGTAACAGCGAAAAGGGGATTTTTTCGCCTTTCGAGGTGCGGGTGTGCAGGTGTCTGCTTGCCATCGGCAGCGAGGACAAGAGATATTTCCATCTTGCTAAAGATCATCAATGCACATGAGCAAGAACTTCCTGTCTGGCTCGGACCAGCCAGTGAGATAAATGGATTTTGCTCTTTTGCAAAATATACACTCAAACCATTTTTATCCGTTGAAGTTTCTTGCATACCTCACGGGCACACTTTTTCCCAGTCTAGGATTGTTTTCCTAGAGCTTTAGGATTTCTTCCTCTTCTCTTCCTCATTAAAAAAAACCCCAAACTAACAAAAAAATCCCCAAATCAAAAAAAAAAAGAACAAAAAAAAAACACCAAAAAAAACCACAAAAAACCAAACCCACAAAAAACCTACCCACAAAAAACCACCCCAAACAAAACAAAACAAAACAAAAACCCAAAGAAAAATACTTCTAAACATCTTCCAGTGTTATGGGCTGTTCACGTTTTGCAATGTATTCCTAGTAATTTGCAACTTTTGAAAGCCGGGCATTGTTCATCTCAATTTATTGAAATGCACAGATATGTTAAATAGGAAGGGAAAAAATCCCAAACCCAATGACTTCTGTTTGGCTGCATATGCAAAGAGAGGGCAGCTTGACTCTTCCTTCGGCGTTTGTTAGTCACATCCTCTTGGCCATTGTTTTGCTGTTTGTGCTGGGAATCCAATTTATTTAATGGTAAAGAGCCAGGGGTTGTTTGGTGGTTTGGTTTTGCTTTTTTTTTTTTTCCCCCCCTTATTCCACTCATTCTGAACTGATCTGAGGAAGAAAAAAAAAAAAATTAGCCATGCTAAAGAGAGCTCTAGTTGCCTTGAGGGAGGGATGAGGATCTCCCAAGTGACAGGATACAAAATATACAGCGTTATTGTACTTTCCTAATAATTTTTGGTTGTATATTTAATTTTTGAAGATCTTAAAACCCATCCTGTGGATAGGTGGTGAAAACTTGGCCGTTATTTGAGGCACTGGGCTGCATGTACAGTACTTCTTTCCTTTCTGTAAGCCTTAGGAGGTGGTCCCCTGGCTGCTGTAGGTTGCCTGTTTCTTGAAAATCTAAGTCCCCCAGAAAAACTGTTTATAGCAACAGGCCTGTTTCCAAAGTCAAGGGGGGAAGGAAGGGGCATCGCTTTCAAATTACTTTTTTTTTTTTAGGGAAACAGAAACAAATAGGTTCCTTGTGAGAAAGGTGTGAGTTGCCTAAATTGAGAAACTGTCCCGTCTTTGAAAGCTCCCAAGTCCCAAAATTATTTTATTAAAAAGGACATCGAGGAACAATTTTCTGATGTTGTTATGGCAACGGAAATAGTTGGGTGGCAATGTGGGTATCCAGAACGTCAAGACTGTAAGAAACCAGCAAAATAAGCAGCGTGTTGTATTTGGAAAAACAAATTGAACGGTGGTGGCCAAGTCTTACACTTCTTTCATTCAGTGTAATCCCCATTTTCATCTGTCCAGCCATGCCGACAGTGCCTTAACGAAGGTGCCAGCAAGTCATTACTGTATTTATTGCCCTTAAATGCGACCTGAGATTTCAGTTTGTTATTTTTTGCCGTTGACATACTAGAAGAAAGATATTTCCTTATATTTTATATTTACTCCTTCTTCAGTGCCTCCAACTTTTTTTTCTTTGCTGCCTTTCTGTAGCGACACGTGCTCCAGTCCCTTTTTGTCCCCGTGCTCCCTACCTCGCCTGCCACAGGACCGTCGGCAATCCCCTGTAAAAACAGCCAGACGTACTCCTGTTAAACCTCCGCGATATTAAAATTTCACCACCGTTTTCATTTCGCTCTGGCTGAGGGAGCCCTGAAACCGCAGCAGCGTATCCCCAAGTTTAGAAACAGCCAAAATATTGGGGAAGCTCGCGGGTCCCTACTGTAACACGCTTCAGGAACCTTTTGTACAGCAGCCGAATGAGATGAATTTGCCAAGTTTCAAATTTCAGGGGCAGGCAGGACATTTGTAAGTCGGTGGTTTTGTTATTCTGGAAAAGTTCTTTGATTTCCAGGCGTTTGGGTTTGTTTTTTTTTTTTTTACCTTACTTTTAATAAAAAGGAGATTGAGTGTGACATTAAGCAATTTTACAGCATTAGCAGCTCTGGGCTGTAAACAAAACCAAACGAATCCCGCTTACTTTCAGTCTCAGAAGTTTGCTGTCAGTCGGTCTTAAACTGGGGACTCGATCCTACGGGACGTTATTCAAGCAAAACATGGCTTGAAGTCTCGGAGAGTTGTGTCTGAGTAAGTACCCGGGAATCAGCCCCTCTGCCTGCTGGAAAAGAGAAGTGCTGCTTATCACCTTTTAAAGTTCTTTAAAAGAATGCGGTCTTTTAAAATGCGGTCGCAGACTTCATCCTAAAGCTTTTGATTTGCTTTCAGATTGCCTTGCTAAGGCAGCGTTCTTGATGCAAAAATTGGAGAGAGAAAGAGAAATTAATGGATTTTTGAGTAAGGCTGGGGTTTTTTCTTTTACATTTAAAAACACCTCCCCCTCCAAATAAAACAAACCAAAAAAGCCTTTTATCGAAGCATCTGATTTTAATTTGATGTGATTTTTGTTTCAAGGTTCTTGAAAAAATTAAAACATATCCCACTCAATGATTTGAGCTTCAATTTTCAGCATTTTACAATGTAAGATTACTTGACATTATTTAATTGGACATGAGGGTGTAATACAGGAATTTCCGTTATGTGATGGATTAATTGTTTTCCTAATACTTTAAAGGCTGAGATCCAAACATTTTTCCATTCTATTGCAAAATTAACTGCAATAAATCTGTCAGACCCAATTATTCATTTAAAACATTCCACACTGATTAAATCTGCACATTTGCCTGCGTGCAAGTGCGAGCGAGGGAGAGGAGGTGTGCGCGGAGGGGGGAGTCCAGGTTTATTCCCTCTTCTTCTCAAAACGGCAATGGTGTTAGAAACGAGTCCTTTAAATTTAACCTGGAAAATGTGAATAGCTAAATACTCTAACGAGAGGATGAAAAATATGTCCCTGAGCCTCCCTGCCATCTCTGCTCCTCGCTGCCAGGTCCGGACAGGCAGCAGCGTCACATTTGGATGTTTGATGCTGTTTGAAAAGATCATATTCTACTTCTAGTGCGGGTGGGGTTCTTGATTTTTGTTTTGTTTTGTTTTGTTTTTTCTTTAGTTTGTTGATGTTTTCAAAGTCTCTAAACAAAGTCAGATGTGTTAACAGTCTTATTAACAATGTTAAAATGGAATTAACAGCTTGTGGATACCTCTGGAGTACAATAGCATGTCAGCCTACCCTGCCCCCTTATAAATCGCGTCCCGCTGTCTTTCTTTTGTTTCGTGCCCAATCAGCAAACTAAAGTTTTGTTGAGACAGAAGGGCAGTTCAAGTGTTCCTGCTCCGGCGGAGGAGGAGCGGCGGTGGGCTTTCTGCTCGGCCCCGGCGAGGCCCCCGTGTGAGCGAGCGAGCGAGCGAGCGGGGAGACGGAGCGACCCCCAAACCTGCAGGCAGGGCTTTGCTGACCCGCCTGCCTCCCTGACCTCTGCCGTCCTGTTTTGTCAGTTTAAAAGGCTTTGCCGAGGTTGTAGTTTACTTTTATGGGCCTTTCAGCGCGGCTACAAAAGCTTTTGTTTATTTTAGATGTAGCGCGGTTCAGATTTCTATTAATCTTCATATAACTTCGGTGGCTTTGCCGCTTCTGTAAAGGTTCGTCGCTGAAATGGTGCCGTGCATGGTCTGAGGCAGCCAACATTGGCTGGGTAATTACAGAGAGTTTGGGGAATTTCAGAAATAATTTGCCTCTGAGAGTGGAAATTAGCACCAACACATGCTGTTGTTTAATTCGATTTCACCATCATTTGGGTTCAGCGCTAAGGAAAGACTTTTATTTTACCTTTTACTCGCTTAAGTTTCACTTTTTTACAATAGAACTCTTCAGAAGCGTCGCCCAGCTGATTTCAGCATTCAGTGCAAAGCGAACATTTAATGAGATCTAATTTTTTTCATGTGGCTAGAATTACCTTGGGTTCATTTGCATAGAAAATTTATGTAAAGCAAGAGGCATTCCCCATAAGGAAAACTCTTATGTGTTTTCCTTTATGATAATTATATTTTTACTCCTTTCCACTAAGAATCTCCAAGTATTTACGATTCCTCCTAGAAGTGCAGAGCACTACCAGGTGGGCATGCATTTCAAGCCCTTTTATAGGTCAAAAAACTGCCAAGCACAGACAGGTTGCAGTTCACCCAAGGACTGCAAAACATTCTCAAGCCCAAAAGAGAAAATGTAATCCCTTTTGTTGGGGTACTCAGGCCCCATGTGCCCTCAGCCAGCCCCACAGGCTGCCCCAGCTCTGGCTGTCCCACCCCACTCAGCTCCCTGGCCCCACAGCCTCCCACTGGACAGGGAGCGTGCCCACTGGAGATGCACCTGCCCTCCGTGGTGCCCCAAATCAGGCAGTCTCTATGTCCAAAGGCTGCTCTCCGGAGCAGCAGTTTTGTCTCTGGCAGCCCCTCATACTGTGCCCTCTCTGAAGTAATTTGGCCAAGCTGGACTATGCTTTTCCCCTGCTGTCCTTGGGCTTCCCAGTGCTGGCTCCTGCTGTGTCCCCATGTGCAAAGCACGGACCAAGATGCTTTGCTTTTGCATTGCATGTGGGTAGCAAAGGGATGCTTGGTGTCCAGTGTCAGAGCTGCAGCTGGACTGCCTGGCCCTACTTCTCTCTTTCCTCTCTTGTGTGTGTTCACCCTCAAACCTCAGCCTAAATCCCTGCTGCCCTCCCTTCCCTGGCCTTCAGTTTACACAGCTGTTCTGTAAACGGAGGAGATGATACCAAATGCAATGCAAATGGATTGGTAGCCTGTGGGACATTTGATTCCACTCTGGTGCACACCAAGCGTGGCTTGCCCACCACAACACATGAAAATGTTTACCCTTTCTGCAGATTGTGTCCTTGAGAAGGTGTGTAGTGATGAGGACTGAGTTCATTATTTTCTTAACTAACCAGTAAAAAACTCTCTCATAGGGAAACTTGTGCCAGTTTGGCACACATAAAACCCAATATTTCTTAATAATGAAAGAAAAATAATAACCCATTTCTTAATAATGAAAGAACCAGAGTGATAAAGACTAAATTATAGAGGAATAAAATGTAAGTTATTAATAGTATAGCTTAATTTACTGTATTGTGAAAATACTATATTTAATGTGCCATACAATAATATGAGAGTAGTATATATAAAATATAATATTTTCTTTCTGCTTATTTGAAGTGCTCTGTGCCTATTTTTGCACTCCAAGAGTTTTACATCAAAAATCTACAGAAAAAAGATGCATTTTAATCTTATTTTAAAGTTGATTGAGCTGATTAAACTGATGAACAAAGAAAAATTTGTAAGTATGTGCTGGTTTACTCATAGAGAAAAAATGAATGCCCCTTTTTGGGAAGCATATTCATTTTTATGCAACATCTGCTGAGAGAACAAACGTCTTTTGTCTGGCTCCTAGGAAATTCATAAATAATGTTTATTGAGAAAATATTTGTTGTTGATTGAAATAGTGCATTACAAAAATTATGTTAGTACTTTGCATTTTCTGTCACCTTCCAAAAACAGGGCATCTCAAAGTGTCTCAGACAAGCAGCACTCCCAGGAAAGATGCTTAGGAAGGCCAGGGCGAGCTCCGCCGGTCACCCTCTGCACACAGGTGCTGTGCTTGCCATCAGCCATCCCCATCACTGGCACATGGCCTGCCCATCAGTTGCTGTGCTTCTGTCATTGTGGTGGTAAATCTCATTTATTTAAGTAGCAGACCGACAGCAATGGAGGAGCACGGGGTAGCAGGGCAGCCTTTGCTGGCTCACCTTCTCGGGCCCCAGAGTCCAAGCATCGGAGGTGCTGAGACCTTCCCACGGAGCGGCTTCGATGGAGCGGTGGCTGCTGCCTGCTGCTTGCCAGCATCAGGCCCTGGCTTCATTTTGTTGTACAGAAGCTTGCTCTCATGTGTGATTTTTCCAGATTCCTTCATTTCTCTAGTTATGCAGAGATCATCTTCCTGCTAGACATCCTCTGAAAGAAGATCTAAGAATAATCACATTTCCCCCTTCTTATTTCTGTTCTTTATTGTTTGTAGCAAATTCCTATAGAAGATTTTGCGGAATATAGTACAGTCTGTTTACTTTTAATGTGTGGCAGTTTTGTATATGGAGCTGTGTGGAAACTCATAATTTGTATTGTCATCTCAATGAGCTGTCAGTGATGCCCACAGGAGTTTGCATGAGTTTTCTGAAGGGAGACCCCCACAAACTACACAACAAAATTTTTAAAAAGGAAAGAATAAGCAAATTTAGTGCACTTATTTAAAGCATTTTTAAGTGACAGAATATATTATCTATTTGCTTGCCCATTTGGGTCCAAATAATTCTCATACAAAAATGTACACTGGAAATTGCACCATAAGAACGGGGTGAAAGAAGTGCTACATTCTTGATCCAGAAGAATGTACCCACATATTTCATATTACAAATGCAAAGAGATCTACTGAAGGTAAAATCAAGATACTGAAAAAAGTCTTTCAAGGATTTAGCCTTTCTACAAATGTCTCTATTTGAAAGAAGCTAAAATATTACACAGTATGATGCTATCTTTTATTGAAGTCTAAAACTACAAACTAGGACTTTTTGGTCATATTTCATGCTGTATGTCTGGGGAGCCTCATCCAACTGTTGGAGGTAGGCAGGATGGGAAAAAGGGCTCAGTTTTAGTGAAGAGTGGCTATACAAGAGAAGTGGCAGTCACTTGTTGGCTGGTGAAGAGGATGAGGCAGAGTCAAACCCCTTGGAGAAGCCCCTTCTCTAAGACCTCAGAAAAGACCCACAGATGTTCATGGAAATCTTTCCTTTGCCCGTATCAGTAGGAAAAGCGAGCATGTGGCTTTGGGGGAGGAGGAGAGGGTATGGCTTTGATGGGTGCAAATTTTGGGGTTTCTCTTCCTTTGGGTGAGCTCCATACAGGTTGGGCCAGTGTGGGGGTCAGGGTACATGCCAAGGGCAGAAGCTGCCAAGGATGGAAAGTCCCATCTTTCCTGCAGAGCAAAAGAGGCACCTTGACACAGAGAGCACCGTCCTGAGCACTGGGGCACAAAGGTGCTTGAGAACCAGACGTTGTCCATTTGATCACCTGCCTGGTGCTCAGCTGGGTGGAGGGAGGCACTTGGACCAGACTCCCAGGAACTTCACCAGAGTATTCCTCACCTCTATACTTAATACCCATCTCGCTAGCTTCTCTGAGGCAAATAGTTTTGTTCATATTATGTGTTCTTCTGTCCTGGATGATTTGTTTATTTACCTTTCCCATGCCAGGCAAGTTTTACTGAAGGCATCCTTCAGGTTAACTAGTTGCAGGTAACTTTTTGGTTTGTGTGGCTTCTGCCCTTGTAGCAAGGTGGACAGAGGGAGGTGCAACCGAGAAGGCTGCATTTCATCCACAGGCAGAGCTGCCACGGGGCAGGTGCAGGTGAGCCGTGGCTTGGGAAAGGAGGGAGGTTGTGGGTGCCAGAAAGGCACTTTGGCTTTCCCAAATTATTGGAAGAGTCATATCACATCAATTCTTTACTATCACTGTATTTCTACGAAAACATACTCAGAGTAGGAAATGCTGTCTCAAAATGTGTGACCTATATAGGTGTACCTCTCTGGACATTTTCCCACTGATGTATAATACTCTAATAATATATGTAAAATGTATGAGATGCATTTTGAAGATGTAATACTTTCAACTCTTATCTTCTTTCCTATTGCAAGATGATTTTTAGATTGGAAACTTGAGAAAACCTTGTAAATGAGGCTGCTGGTTTATTTATTTATTTGTTTCATTTCAGCTGAGACAGATGGGATTCTCGGATCATGCACTGTTAAGCCTTCCTTTGGAATTCGCGCCACTGTGGCCACAGAGCCCAGATGGTGCTTAAATCTGTCATTTTTTAACAACCCGACTTTCTTAATTTTATATCCAAACACATTGAGCATTCGAAGTGATTAATTACTGTCCAGATAAGTCTGTGCTGCAGCAATTTACTCGTGTGTGCCAAAGATCATTTCGTTTTGGAGTGGATAGTTTGGTGAGGGCTGAGTGGGTGGCGAGAGACTCACCGGCAGACACTTTATGTTGGAGGTAGCAGCACGGTGCTCCTTGTATCATCCTCCCATGGCAGAGGCTTAGCAAAAAGTTTCTGTAAGTAAAACAGGATTTTTGTGCACGTGGGCATTTCACAGCTTCTGGGGGGAATTTTCGCTATTGCGTGTAAGTTTCAGTCTCACCAAATCTTCTATTTCCCATCAAAAGGGATTTTTTTGTTGCCTGACAAATACCAACATTCATTTTTCAGGATTTTAACTCCAGACACTAGAGGCATGGCCAAGATTATAATGGCCAGGTATTTAGCAAGAGAAAGCTGAAGAGTTTTCATCAAGAAGCAGACCTTGCTCCAGAGGGTTTTGTTTGGGTTTTTTTTTTAAGTGGTTATTCTTCTGGAGGAGTTTAAATATTATTTGCAAGTCCAACACTTGCAGTAATTTTCATGTTTGCAGCAGGCTGCCATCAATTCTTCAATTTTGGAAATGAAGGAAGAGCTGATGCTGCATGTTCCACACAGCTCTAGCTTTACAGCAGACATCAGTATTGCCTGACAAAATCCTTGAACCTGTGCCCTTTGACTGAGCACCTTTAGGCAACCAGAAGGTTATTCTTGCATGTTACTGCATATTGTTTATTTGGTTGTGTGGGTTTGGTGCAGGTGGAAGTGCAGTTTCAGAAAACCCAGAGAAGTGGGAACTTCTTCCAGCCTCAAGTCAACAAGGGTTCCTGTTCTTCTGCCCCTTTTGTGAAGGAATTGTAGTGCTCATGCTATGTTAAACACTGCCAAAGCAAATGTCTAACTCTTTCCATGCTTGGGGACACTGGTCAGGATCAGGCTGTGTCACTCCTTCATACAGTCTTTATACTTTAGACGAATACTTTATACACAGTCTAAACTGATAGCGCTGCTGTTTCATGTCTTACCCATCGTGCACCACTGCTGAGAGCCACTTCACGCTCAAGAGCAATTTGCACTTATCTGAGGAGCAGAAGTTTAGCAGTGATGAATTTGGGCTCTTCAGAAAAACCGAGAGATGGAACTATTCCTCACCATATTACTACACTATAAAAGGAGAGTGCGAGTGTAATCAGTCTGAATGTTCCTGTTTTGAAACGTCCTGTAGCATCAATTATTTAATGTGCTGCTGTAGGAGGCTTGTGTTCCACAAGCACCACATCTTGGAATAGACATTTCCCTTGTTAAATTTCAGTTGAATTTAATTACAATTAGTAATTACTGACTTGTCACTGTTGCAAAATTGATAATTAATACTAAAAAGCTAATGTATAGGATTGAAAAAAGAAAGCTCTTTGGAGAAGGGAGGTTCCTCACCATTGAAGCCAGGTGCTGCATCATAGTATTTCTTCTGGAGCAGTGAACTTTGCCTCTTTCATGTCCAAATTTTCCTCCCATCTTCTAACACAGTCTAGGAGGTCTTACAGTAATTATATGAAGTCACAGCAATGCTTTGATTTTTTTTTTGTTTTTTGTGGTTTATGATTTAATAAGGCGGGAGAAGGCTGAGCAGGCTCTGGTTTTTAGGAGGAGAGATTTATTGGCTTTCTGGGCCAGGAGTTCAAGTTACTGTGTGTTTCCTCACTCTCTTACTGGTGATACGGGTATCTAGCGTGACATTTTTCAGACAGGCTGAGGGTAAGAAAGGATTTTTTTCTGTCCTTTCTGCAGTGTACTGAGAGGTACTTACAGTGACACCATCTATAACATTGAAATATTTGGTTAAATTTTAATGTACGTTATAAACCTAAAGTTTCTATAAAATGGACTGATAAGCCCTTAACCTAACCCCACTATAAAAAAACCTGCTCTGCACTATTAGTATTAAGTTAGAATTATCCTGGTTAGTATTAATTTTTTTTCTATTTTTTATTTTGATAAATAATTCAACTTCATAGCAACTCTATAAGCTATTAATAACATCAAATAAATGAAATGAAATAAAATAAAATTAATTGCATGTTAAGTTTCCATTAAGAGAATCCCAGTGGTGTGGTGGGACCTTATCCTTCACTAAGGAGTTTCAGTTCTCTTCCCACTTTGCTCCTGAGTACCTAAGTTTCAGCAGCCCATTAAGTGCCTGTACTAAGCATCAGCAATCACTTCTGCACTTTCTAGGTGCTCCTAAAATGTAATAATTGTAGATTCTTAGACTGTGGAAGTGACAGTTTTGTGAAATTTTTGCTCTCTTTTATTTACTAGAAACACAGGCAAATTTACATTTCTAGCTCCAACTCTGTTTTGTCCTCTCTGTATAAAGAAAAATGCCTTAAGTTCCATGAGAAGGTCCTGATTTCCATTCCCTTTATTTCCAAGTAGATCTAGAAAATCATGGTACTATAGAAGAAGTGCTACCAGGTGGGCATTTTTCAAAATACTTCAGGGCAATTTCACTCTGAAGGAAATTACTGCTCTTGACACGTTAATATTACATGTTTGGTTTTGACACAGCAATAACTTGGAATATCTCTACACCATCTTCCTTAAGTCTTGTTAGCCAAAGAGTGACCTGGCATTGCTCTGTTCTGACACTTCAAATGCCCGAGTGTGTCTCCTCCTTGGTGCGTACCCCTCAGGAAATCCAGCGGTTTGATCTGACTGCTCAAAATATAGAAGTCCTTTGGAGAAGTAAAGGTTAAATCAGGTTATCTAATCAAAATCTCAAAACACAATAAAAGGGATGAAACTCCCAAGATCTTGGTTCCTATTTACCTTTAAGAGAAACCACACTTCACAGACTCATAGAATCACAGAATGGTTTGTGTTGGAAGGAACCTTAGTTCCATCTAGTTCCAACCCCCCTGCCATGGGTAGGAACACTGTCTGCTAGACCAGGCCCTGAACACTTCCAGGGATGGGGCATCCACAGCTTCTCTGGGCAACCTGTGCCCATGCCTCACCACTTTCACAGTAAAGACTCATCAGATTCATCTTATTTCAAACCTGTCAGCTCCTATCTTAGGTATTCGATGCTGAAGGACAACATTCCTAGCAAAATCTGTGTTAGGCTATGATGCCATTTTCACCAGTCCTCTGTCAGGGCACGATATAAAACTTCAGTGGGAAAAACTGCAAAACAATTTGCTTTTTTCTGGAGCATACTTTTGTCGGGAACAAAACATGGCGAGGAAAAAGGGTACCCACCCTGCCTAGGGCTCCTCTCTCCTTTCTCTGGGGGCACTTCTGCCCAACACCCCAAATGCTGGACTCTCCAGGATGCTGCTCTGATCGCAAAAAAAAGCTGTCTTTCACAAGTGAGTCTTTTAAACCTTTTGCTAATGAGTTCCCAAGTGCTTTTTGGCCATAGATATTAAAGCTTGTGTGTTTGCGATTTCCCTGGCAAGCTGCCGTTCGTAAAAAGGATATAGTGTTTTCTTGGTCCTTTGCCCAAAGTAATTTTGCAAGGAACTGTAAGTGCATTTAGTACATGTCATTCATTGGAGAGAAGTCATTGTAATTGCATTTGATCACAATCAGTTTATGGCTCTTTTATCATGTTTTCATGCTGCATATCTACTCAAACATCATAGCAAAACTTAATGGCTACTGTTTTACTTCTGCGTAAAACATTTTATGGCCTTTTTGTGCAGCAGACATTAGGTTTCAATCACCATTGCCCCATAGAGAGAGAGAAAAGTTGGATGAAGAACTATCAAAAGTCCTTAACTACATAAAATTTTATTTCAGGTCAACTTCCCATAAAAGATATTAAATGTATTTTGTGGTTTATTCTGCACGTTAACAATTTTAGAGGAGCTGCAATATTTTGGGGGAAGTAGTATGAAAGGGGGAAGTTAATTCACAGAAGATGTTTTACATTTGGGGTAGTTTTCCTTTATAAAAGGATGGATTTGAATGTGGAAGGGGTGGCTGGAGAGTGCTGCTGGTGCATTCTTGAAGTGGCTTTAAAAGCTCACTGTTGCCTCCACAAAATTCAGATTTCTGAAATTCTGCTGAGCGTTTTTAATCATTGCTTTAAATTTTTGATGTTCCATTCATAAAACCCAGCACAATTCTCGTGCCTTAAATTATATCTTTTGCTGCCTGAGTGCTGCCAAAGTTCCCAGCTGAAAAGTTTAATTAAAAGGGAAACTTTGACATGCTGCTGAGAAGATTAGTTCGCATTGGAATGGTGAGATAAAAGAAAATTTACTTCTAATCTAATTAACACCAATTAAAAGATGTAAAAGAATTTGCGTCAGCCAATTGTTAATTATGCATCAATTTGCCTTTCCTGTGACAGAAAAAAGCAAAACATGACCTGTTTTGTTTTAGGATACCTATAGTGTGATGATATTGCCACAGTCATTTTTCATGTGAATTGGCTAAGATGGTAACACTTGCTTTGCATCATCCTAGTGCTTTGGTTTGTGTTCAAGACTTTAGCAGAAGGTTGTTTCAGCTTAATTGGTCTGTAACTTGTCAACTGTATGTAGGGATGATGGAAACACAAACAAAAATTCCAGTTTTACAGAAATCTATTGTATGTATGTATATGCTTCTCCTCCTTAAACCTATGTATGTGATAGTTTGGAGGTGTGAGAGGGGCCTGCCTGTCCACTTTGAAGTTTGTCTGTGTATTTACACGTGCTTATATTTATCCTGATTGACATTTTTAAGATTATAGCTGTCTGGTAATAAATATGGGTTTATTTCATGTGCCTTGGCTATGCTTTTATGCAGGATGTAGTGTTTTGGGAGAACTGGTGTGGCTAGTGAGCTTCCCATTTTGCTTCCAGTTGGAAGGCTGAAAGTATTTCATCACTGTATGGAAGGCACTTGCTGCATGCTTAAAATGTTCTTTTTTGGGGGGTTGTGCATTTGATTTTGTTCTATTTGTTTCTAGTTTTGCTTTTGCGGCTTTAAAATTTAAACAAGATGTAGAGTTCAGTATGAAGAAAAGACCTGGGGAAGACTAGGGACTAGAGAATAAGTCCTATGGGGAGCATCTGAGGGGGCTGGGCTTGTTTAGTCTGGAGAAAAGCAGGCTCAGGGGAGCCTCTACAACTGCCTGAAAGGAGAGTGCAGCCTGGTGGGGGTCGGCCTCTTCTCCCAGGCAGCAAGTGACAGGGCAAGAGGAAATGGCTTCAAATGCGCCGGGGGAGATTCAGGTTGGACATCAGGAGCAGTTCCTTCACAGAAAGGGTTGGTAAACATTGGAACAGACTGCCCATGGAGGTGGTGGAGGTACTCAAGAAATGACTGGACATGGCACTTTTAGTGCCATGGTCTAGTTGACAAGGTGATGATCAGTCAAAGGTTGGACTTGATAACCTCAGAGGTCTTTTCCAACCTAAATGATTCTGTGATTCTGTGATTCTGCAACTAAGCTGTTTACATTCTGGTAACTACTTTTATTTTTATTGAGGTTTTCATATTACTATTTTTTATATAAAAGTACCATTTTTTGGTAACACAACCAGACACGCAATTAGTTTATGGCCTTGGTTGCTGCTTGTACCACCAGTAACCTGGAGATTAATTTAATACAAGTTTCCTGAATTCATGTTTACTTTATTATCTTTCCTAATGCTTTTACTCGCTGTCTGTGCATCTGATGGTGTAAATACAGTTTGCCTTCATGTGGCAAGTCTAACGGGATTGTGAGGATGTCAAAGCTCTAAGCAGAAAGAAGGTTTTGCATGTCCAGAAATCAACTACAGAGGAGAGCAGGTGTGTTCTGGGGTCTGAAAGAGCAGTTATGTCAACCTGCTTTAGGAGAGACATATGCGAAGAGAATTTTATAGCCACGTTGTAAATTATGGGGACAAAAAGGGACAGGGAACATGTCAAAGGGAATAGATATATTTGTGTTACAGTATTGCTTGCAATCAAATGGTATAGAGTTGTAACAATGTCTTAATTAAGGATTGCCCTGAATTTGCCCCAATATAATATTCAAAAACATAAGTAATTCCTTACCACTGTAAAAATGTATCAAGTCACTCTTCTGTATGTCTTTGTGTTATGCCTTGCTGAGCTGAGCTTCTTTACAGTTTATATTGCCTTTTGTGAAAAGCATCACAAAGGTTCTTTTTAAAGAAAACAAACCAGGAGCTAGAACATTAAGAGTATATAATATATTTGACCAATCACTTTTATAAAGTCTGATGCAAGTCTTTAATCTGAGATCCTTGGAGAATGCTTTAGGTTTTAATATTTCTATGACCTTCTCCAGGGGATTGAAAAATTACTTTGAAGTAACAAAGTGGTGCATGGAGTTTTAGCTGTGTGATTCCCATTAAAGTCAGTAGGAGCCAGGTAGCTAAAACTCAACACAACTATGAAAACACACTCCTTGTGCAGTGTTAAGTAGTAAAGCAATTCTGTAACATGGCAGTGACATTTTACTGCATTTACTGGCTTTATAGGTTCACTCAAGGCTTGCATTTTTACTGAAGTTTTACTGTTCAGTGAAAATAATAAAAGAATATTCAAAAGCAGGTGTAGGCTATTCTAGTAAAAGGCACAGCTGTTGAGAAAAGTTGGCAAATTACCTATATTTTTTAATGTAAAATGGCAAAATCTATTTTGTAAGCTCTAGTTCATCACCTGCAGACTGGCCATACTGTAAGCATTTGTTTGAGGTGCCTGAAAATATTTTGCATACTCTCAGCCCAGGGCCAAAATCAGCACTTGGTAACCAATGGTGCTGGTGGGTGATGGGGACTTCTCAGCTCAGCCATGCTCCTGTCCAAGGAGAAAGATGAACCAGCGCTTCCCAGAGGTACTGACAGGCAAAACAACCATCCAGAAGAGAAGCTTGGTCTGATTAATGCAGTTTCTCTCTGAAATATTCTACATTTGTTGAATATTTCTGCAGAATAAGCATTCATTCAATCTTTGAACCTCAGCAAAGGCAGGGCTTTTGGGGGGGGTTAGTGCCTTTTTTTTTTTTCCCCCAAACCATCAAGGTGGTGGGAACCTCCAAGAGGGCAAAGTGTTTTCTATTTCATGTTGTTTCACCTATGGACCAGGAAGACAAGACTTTCTATGGAAATTACAGCCATTTTCAAGACTTTCAACTGGAAATTCCAGTATTTAGGGGTTGTCCTGAGGATTTGTGCTGGATAGGTCTCAAGGAAGTCTGTCACATTTTAATCATTGTGACCAGTTTCCAGTAGTGTGGCTTTACTTTCAGTTCATCCATTAAGATTTTTAGTTTTGTTTGTCAAAGATCTCAATATGTGGTATTTTATATGAGCTTCTGATTATACTCCAAACCCTGCTGCAATAAATTTCATCCTGTATAAAACCTGTATATATTATTTTGTGTTAACCATGATAATCTGTCCTACCTTTTTTCCTAGGAAAGGCAACCCATGAAATCAGAGATGTTGGTTATTCTCATTAATTACCTTTTAGCTCTTCTTGATTTGCAAGTACATGACTTGATTTCAAATTATAAAATCCAATTGCTCCATGCAATGCTGTTTTTTTTCCTCTGGAGCTGCATTCAGAAATCCATAGGGTTGTCCTATACCAAGGGCCATTTAGAAATAATTGATAATACACTAGAGCATTAACAATGCTTGAGAAATGAGAGTATCACAATCTGTAAGCAAAAGACAATTCCAAATATTTCTGCTGAGGTTATCTTTTCTTTGTCCACTACTTTACAAGAGGAGCAACTGTCAAGAGTGGCTGGCAATCAGAGCTCCATTCATCCCCTTGGACGTGGGCTTTGTCCACGCTGATCTTTGTTCACTCTGAAGTACCTGGAACCAGCACATCTCCTTTGCTTTCTAGTGTCCAAAATCAAAACACTTCCTAAAAGGTCACAACACAATCAAGTTGTTAAGTGCCAGTGAAGTTTAATTTACACCATTGTAAGGCAAGAAGTCAGGTGTTCTATACATCTTTCCTGAAATGAGAAAGGAGGATTTAAATGTTCCAAATCTTGCATTTCACAGCAATGTTCAGTAGCCATCTGGACAGCCTTCTAATGACGTCCCTGCCTGGGCCTGCCATGCCCTCCTGATCAAGGAGCAGAGCTGTCTACCAGTGCTGCTGGCTGGGACGTGCTCTTTGGTGCAGTGTTAGCTCACAGATGTTGCTTCTGAGAGGAGTCCTCCAAGTTTCCAGAGATGAGTGGAATACCTGATGAGGTCTATTGTCACAAAAGGTTGTTGAGGAAATAAACTTATAGCTAGCTTATCTGTTTCATAGGAAGCACTGAAAAATCAAAATCAATTACTCCAGAATCTTGGGGCCTGAGTTCATCTCTGACTGGCATGGCAACAGCCTACAATACTCAAAAGATAAATGTAGCATTAATATCTGACTACAGCTTCTTGATATAGCCAATGATATGCTGACATTTGCAGTTTCTACCCAAAATTGTGAAATGTGCATAATGCATCACGTTACCTCAATAATACTGCAATTTTTGTGCAGCTGGGAAAGTGTGTTTATAGTGTTCAAGTTATAGCGTATCACGTTTCATAGCATTGGGTGTTTTGTCATTAACACCATCATTTCAGCTTTTCTCAAGCTGACTGAAAAATTTCCAGAATTAAGTAACGTGGGAAGATAGCAGGTAGTGTCCATATGTCCTTCATTCCCAAATTTTCATTGTGTGAGTCTCAGCGCAGTTTACCGGGATCTCCCCTAGTGGTTTTTCACAGGAGAATAGTGGTAAATCATCTCTAATATGGGCATAGAGCTTCCAGAAGCTACAGGCTACAGGATGCAAAATGACACAAAGCACAAACTGCAGACAAAAAATCTGTGCCAAAGAGGGGTTTTGCAGCACTTCTGTTTTGAAACAGGACTCTGCATTTGACAGTCATAGTGTTGACTTCTACGGGTCCATCATTTATGTGAAACAGATTTTCTGAGCTTTCTTGAGCGTTTTTTTAAATACCATTTTCAGACGTTTTGAAAAGACCATAATGCTGAAATACTGCCTTATACTATAGGAACCAAGCACAAGGCCAGGGACATGCTCAGTTTTCCTCCTCTGCTACCCCATGCGTGTTTATACTGACCTGTTGGGAAATGTGTATTGACATTTCAAACTACCTGACAATACGAAGTAACTCTTCCCATATGGTTGATACAAACTGATGTTTCTGTAATTTTATAACAATGCAGTGTATAAATGTGCATCTATTTTCGTGTTTATTTCAATTACTAGAAAAATCTTGTCTTTGATTTGCAATACATAGCAAGCATCTGAAAAACAGAAGAAATAATAGTATCATTACATTAGCTTTGTTAGACTTTTCAGGCTTACAGATGTAAATAGATTATGATTTTATTTAATAGACTATTATTTTGTCATTCATTTCTCTTTAATTGAGAAATATTTTGAACTATGCAGAGGCTGAATTGAATTTTCATTACATACCTGGTCAGGGATCAGTCTAAATGATTCTATAAGCAGTTTGGAAAAAAAATACTCATTGAAGACTTGTTAAGTTGTGTGAGAATATGCATTAAATGCTTATCTCTCCTGTGGGTATGTAGGTATCAGCTACTTAGTTTGCTGTGTGAGGTTTAATGCTTTTCTTCTAATTTCTAATGAACTTTACCACCAGACTACTTGATCATGACTAAGCCTATGAACAATGCAAATGGAATTGCCCCCTGATGGTGAGGAATGGGGCCCAGATGGCCCTTAAAAGGTGATAATTAGGAAATATAGCATATCTGAGTAGCTAGAAAGAGAGAAATTTGTTGAAGACAGTCAATCTGTTTGAAGCAATGGTCTTTCCCTTAATTATATAGATTTTCATTTAAAGCTGCTTTAAAGTAAAATTTCCCAGAAAATCTTATTTGCAACTGGAAACTAGAAACCACTGATTCTGTTTCTCCCTGTTTTAAATTCTCTGTGGAATCTTTCTGTGTCATATTGTCTTCAAAATATAAGTGACAGGCTGGATGTGTGTGTTGTGACGTATTTTGGGTATTCTTCTGCTGCAAAATAGCAGGAAAATGGGAAGCACCAGAAATTTATATATTGGTATGTTGTAAAACATATGTATTACCAGACATATTTCCTCATATGTTTCAACTGTAAACTCTGCTGGATGAGGATTTACTTTCTTCTAGAAAGGTTTGTCACTGTTTTGAGTGTGTCATTGCCTTTTAGGGTTTTCATTAAAGCTTGGGTTTTTATTTCTCGTTTTAACTTTATAACTTTATTAAAACACTGTAACTTGGAAATATATTGTTGGTTTATATTATGGCTCAGATGCTAATGAAATAGTACCACAGGTCATTTAAGGCTTTCCACTGTAGCTCTCCTTTTACAGCTACCTTATGAAATGAGGTTTTATGTTGATTGTATTTGCTGTGTTGTGAGAAAAATGCCTGTGGGGAAGGGACATCCATATTGCTAGCTTCTGGGAGGATGCTACAGGAGAAAGGGTCAAGTTCCCCATCAATCCACTACTGTTAATTTTCTATATTCAGTAAATTGTATCCCTGAGAGTGATGTGACTCCAGCACATAACAGAATTTCAGAGAACAGGTAAACAGATAAAAAGGGAGAGCCATATCACAGATATTGGTTTCTTTAACATACATCTTGACTTGAATTCAAGTGTTGAATGCAAGCCTGTGATAAGTGTTTAGCACTAAAATCTGTTGGGATGGTTTGCTTGTCCCAAGTTGACATCATGACTCACCATGTGAGAAATAATTCTTCAGTACAAAGTTTGGAGCCTTGCAGACTGTGTTTTGTTGCTGTGAGAGGGGACAGACTTGCTGACAAACTAGGGAAGGTGCTCCAGGAGGATTATTTTGTCCCCTACAATTTTTAATTCTGTCTCATATTTCCTGTTTTAGGAAACAGTACCATGTTCTGGCCCTGTCACATTGAAATGGAAATACAGAGCTCAGCAGTCACTGTATTGCCTAGGCCCCAAAGGGCTCTGATTGTCATGGCCTGTGTTACCCTCCCTTATGTTATGTATTGTCCTTGGTTTCTAAATGGTGAATTGGATCATTGAAAAGTCAAGTTTCTAGATCTTTAAATATCAGTGCATTACTGGTTCCTCTTCTGCTGGAGCACCCTCTTGCTAGGAACCAAAATCTAGTGCTAAAGAAAAGCCAGCCTGGATGGAAAGCTACAGGAAAATGTTTTCTTTTGATTTTCTTATTTCCAAATCTAAGGTAGTCTAGTGCATAGGATGGTACCTACATTCAGTTATTGGTTCTGTGTCTGGAAGTCTTATTGCAGAAAGTAAAAATATTTCCAAGACTTTGAATACACTTGTTTGATGATACAGGTAATATTAAATGGCAGTATTAATAAGAAGTGCAATTTAAAAATAGTCTTTTTTTGTCAGTTTGCAGTAGGTTAATCTGACACTGTTGTAATATATCCATAAGTTGCTCCTCAGGCTGAGCTCCAAGATTTTTTTTTTTTTAATTAAGAGTTTTGAAGCATGAAAGCAAAGTTTGCAAAATTCTCATTTTAAGGATTAAAATTAAAGTTTTAAATTAATTTAATTTAAGTTTTAAAACTATTAGCTATTACACAGAAAATAATGTCAATTATTAAGAATAGCTCTGGCTGGCAGTATTTAAATTCACATGAATATAATTTTAGGAGACTACTTAAGTGCCAAAAAAGTACCAGCTGTAAGTGTGTTTGTGTGTGGGCAGAAATAGTAAATAGACACAGCAGATTTTGTCCTCCCTACCTCACAGATCACAGCATACTGTAAATAAAAGTGTAATTTCAGCAAGGCCTGTGGGATTCACAATGTGCCTGACCCAGGAGTGGCCCAGACACAGACTCCACTGATCGGCATCCGTGTCTACAGTCAGATCCAGCGTGCAAGTGGGAGCAGTCATGATGAGAATTGCCTGTGGCTTTGCATAATTTAGATTATTTTGTGGGTGTTGGAATAGCACTGCATATTTGGATAAAAGCAGTTTAGCAAACACACAAAAGAGGTTCTTGTTCTTCTTGAGTGTGAGTTTTCCACACGCTCAGCTTCACGTCCATCTGAAGCAAGCAGCACATCCAAGTGGATAGAGTTAAAGGTGTGTAAGCAGAAAGCAAAGGAGACAGACAGCTGGTGTCTGCACCTAAGAAGCTGTTTGCCTGTTCATTAGTTCCAGAACTGACTTTCCTTTTGACAAGTCATGTGGTTATCTTCCTACCTTTCCTTCCTTACGTGTTGCCTACTCCAAAAGTCTGTGCCTTGTTCCCTGCCATAAGGGAAGGCTTTGCTGCCACCCCATTCTGTCTCCCAAGTCTCCTGAGTGCTGCATTTCTTTTTGTTCTATTTTAAGCCAGCTAAGCAAATCTCATCTGCTAGGCATGCTTGCTCTGCTTCTGAGTGTTTCTGTAGGGCCAACATTTTGGGTTCCCTTCTGCTTTGAATGGAATAGTTGGGGTTATTCTGCTGCTCTTTTGCAGCTGGTTTAAAAAAAAAAAAGAAAAAAAAGAGACTCTTACTTCCATTAATGTTGTTTGTTATTCAAAAGGTGGTTTTAGTCTCTCTATCCATCCCAGTGTAGCAAAAAACTTCCAGAACATTCCAGATTCTGTCATTTAACAAGTAATTTATTGCAAGGTTAATTTTACATGGCAGGAAGGAGAAGTCAGAGGTGGAGGGTTACCGCATGGTGCTCTGATGTGATTCAGTGTGCTTGCTCTGTTTATTATAATTGATTGGGAATGGTTAAAGTACCTAACAGCTGCCTACTATATTGTGCTGATATTTATATGGTACTTTTATATTCTGTCTGAAACCATAAGCACAAAGGGTTTCTAAAGAATTAATATAAAACTTGCTTGTAAAATTCCAAGGTTTATAGCACGATTCGTTTGGTGCAGACCTATTTGGTTTATGTGGGTGGATGCTACTTAACTGCACAATCCTTTTCCATGTTTCTCTCATACAGAAAAACTTCAGGTTTTGACGAGCTTAAAACATTTTATCTTACTGAGACAAGCCTAACATCTTTTTATATGGAATTATTGCCAAAGTACGTGACGGGTATACAAGCAAGATTAATGTGGCATAGATATCCTGAAGTACTTTAAATCACTTGGGTAAGCAGTGGCCACTTTTCCCTAGCACTTGAAACCTTTTGTTTAGGATTAACTCTTTACAACCTTGCTTCTTTTTCCTTTCAAACGGACAGCACCATGGCTTGATCCAGGACATGATACCAGTGCAAACTGGCTCAGGACTGTCTTTTCCCTTTATCCAGTGACCACTCCTGTCATGAGACAGGCCTCTTCTGATACTTGTTCCAAAGCTGCAGTTTTGATTTCGTGTGTTTTATACCTAACCTTGGGTTTGGGGCTCCTGGTTTCCTGCTCTGGTTGTGGTAAACCACATGCTCTTTTCCTCGTGAGCCTGTGACCATTGCAAGGCTTTGTACCACCTCCATCCACCTGACGTGGCCTTTTGTTGATAAAACACAAGAAGCTGGGGGAAAACCTGCAGCTTTTAGGTGCTGGCAAACCTGAATGTTGCAAATATTTCTTCTGGAGCCTCTCCCACTACTACTGTGGTCACTTCTCCAATTTCAATGGCTTCTGGGAGCCACTGATCTCAGTCCCATAAAAGGAGAGCAGGCATATTAGTCCCAAGTCAGTGGCTTTGCTAAGGGCAAAGGAGGTGTGATGTGAATTTTTTCCAAGTCTCTTCTTACTGCAAGAGGCAGTTGGGCTGTCCTGGACATTTCCACCTCTTGGAAGGCTGGTCTTTCCCCAACCCATGGGCTCTTGGAACTTGCTTTGCCTTCAGGATTGGTGTTTGATTGTGGAAAAATTGCAACAGGTGGGCCAGACCTGCTCTTTGACAAACTGAGCATGGCTGAGAAGCAGGTCTGCTTGGAGCTGTGTTAGCTGTTTGTGGCACTGAGCATTAATCCTGCCTGATGCTGTAACCCCACTCAGTTGCTTTGCTTTGCTGTTGTACCTGCTGGAGCACTTGAGTCTCTAATTTCCTCCGTGAATGAGGCTTCAATGAATTTGCACCTGAAACATTAAAACTCACAAGATTTTAGCATATGTAATAATAATGCTAAGAGTATTCTGGCTTTGAGCTGTTGGGTTCCCATATTTCGAAGGTTTTCTCTTTCGTTACCAGTGAGTCCTGAGATTTACCCTCTTTTAAAAATCATCATGTAGGTCTGTGACTCTCAGAAAGGAAGGGTGAACAAAAACCAGCATACCATGTTTTATAATGTTTACAAATCCCAAGGGCACAGTTGGCATACTGTATGGTGACAAAAATGAGAACAGGCAAATACCCCTATGAGTGTGGTTATTTGTGCCCATTTTCTCTTCATGTGCTGGATTCAGTTGTAATGACTGCATCAGTGTGGCAAGATCATCCCTGCCTCTTCCCACCCTTCCTACCTACCCCCCCTCCTGGTCCGGATGTTATTACACAATGTCAAACATATTCTTTCCTGGACATTTGCAAAAGAATAGGAAGATTACCTTATTTTCATGTCTATAGCCTGAATCACAGATAACTTGTGCCCTGTTAGAAGTATTTATACTCGAAAATAAGGCTGTGGTTAATCTGCACCCACAGAAAACCTGTATTAAATAAAGAGGCAGAGGCAGGGTGGGATTAGAGAAAGGAAGGACTAATTGGTCACACAGAAGGAGCTCTTGGGCAAGTGGAGGAAGAGTAAACTCCCAGTCTCATGCATTCTCCTTATTTTGTTTTGGTTTGTATTTGAACAGCTAACCCATGGATTGCAGACATGAAAATCAGAGACTAGGAACTTGTGGTTTGAGTAAGCAGCAAAGCTGCCTGCTTTAACACAGTGCTCCGTAGTGGGATATAAGGATTGTCTTCACTGGGAAAAGCAGTTTTGAGTTCAGGTAGCTAATATACATCTGCTGTGCTCAGGTAGAAACACAGTGAAGACGAGGCACTTGGGTTTTGTTCTGAGGTCATACCCTGACTCCACATGGAGTTAACCTTCTGACAAAAATGAAGTACCTAGTTTCCACTGTCTTTCTACCTGCCAATATCTGCCATGCACAAGTTATTTCAGTGGGGGAAAAAAAAAAGGCAAGCTGCTTTTTTATCAGGGAGAAGCCTGAGGTGATGGAATCCTCAGACTTACAGAAATATAAATGACCAGGCTTTGATTCCTGCAGAAGGTTTAAGGCTGATTATTTTAAGAACCGTTGAAACCTGAAGCCGCAGCCCTCTGATTACAGTCCAGTCTGTATTTGACATAGTGCAGTAATGATTTCTAACATCTATTTTAGTTTGGATTTAGGGAGAGAGAGCCAACCTACATTGAAGTATATTACCATGCTCTGACTTATGTGCATTGTGTAGGAGGTTTAAGTCAGATTATTTTAAGAACTCAACAAGCCTGAAACAGCATTTTTATGATTATAGCTTTCCATCCCCCCCCTCCTCCCGCATCCTTTCCACCCAGAGCAGTAGTGAATTCTAACATCTCTTTTAGCTGGCTTTAGAGCGGAGCCAGCCTACACTGAATTGGCCTCTTTTGATGCTACAGTATTGACTGAGGGGAGGGACAGATGGAACAAAAATCCTAATTGCCCAAACTTACAATAGGTTCCCAGCAGCAGCCACCACAAAAGAAATGTTAATGCAGTAAAAGGTAAATGGAAGGAAGCTAAACCCAACTTGTGGACAATTCAAAACCTACATCAATTTATTTTAAACTGCTTCCTGCAGTTTGTGAACACCTTCCTTGTCATAGTAGAATTATATTTGTTTTTACATTAGTCACTGCTCTGCAGAAGTCTTATCGTGCTTCTGCAATTTGTAAAGTAACTGGAAAATGTCATCTGGGATGAGGAACAAATGACTTCCTATGGTCCAGGCCAACTCTCTTGAAGTTGTTTTTTTCAAATGGTCAACTTCCCTTGCATAGTCTTCACAGCTGCAGCTGAACGCTATCTTTTCTAGCAGTGAGAGCTGAGGGTATCTGCAAGCTCAACAGATGGAAGTAGTATTTTGATGCTTCAGACACAAAATGAAGGGGCAAAATGTCATTAGTCATCTATCCATCTCACAACAATTCTACTAATATGTAATTCATCACATTCATATTTGCTATGTTTTGTGTTCCATTTCCATTTTCTGATACCCTTACCTGTACATTTGCCTTTTAAAATGTAGATCCTGTGGATGATGTTGCAATTAATTAAGAGCATGCTGTAAATTGAAGAGTGCATTGCAAGAAACCTGTGTCCCTGTTCCATGCCATGAAAAATTTCCCCTCGTTATGCAGATTTTAAGAGTTAGTTTCTTTGGATGACCGTAATTATCCTTTCTAATGATGGATACAGCTGAGGATTGCTTTGCTGGTTCTTAGACTTCCAAACTAGGCATTAATTCAAGATACAACTTCAACATGCTTTTTCCTGGAATGTAAAGGATCTGTAATCACAGAGCAAGCCCCCTTGTGTTGAACCAAATATTATTTGGGAAGATGATCCATTCTCTAAAGAGACATCAGTCATAAGTAATTAATATGTAATTTTCTTAACTTGTATTTGGGATGATTTTCACAGACTGTCTGGAGTCCATTGTTCTACAGATGATGGATACCTGCAATTACACTCTCAGGAGAAGCAAATACCACTGTCCTTTAAAATTAAAGTATGGTGGGAACTGATCCATATTTAGCCCAGAAGATATTAATTTTTTTTCCATCTGTTAAGGAAAATCATTAATGAAAAACAGTAACTTTACAAGAACCTTGCCTGGAAACTAAATCCTGACATGACAGGCTCAGTACCTTACTGAATTTAGCAATCACGTTCCTCCCCTTGCCCTTCTCATGACCACACGTCACACCAGCAAATTCTCTCACATGGACAAGAGCAGAGGACAAAGCCCTCGGCCACTGGGCAAGGAAGAAGAAAGTTATTAATGCGATTGCATCTTTAATCAGAAGCTGTCTTTGTTGCTAGACATACAATTTAAAGGACTCTGCAGTCATGTTAGTTTTCTAAGAAAAATGAACCTCTCAGCTGCAGCTGTGTTTGTCCAGCCATGGAGTCATGTTCAGTTGGCATGGTTGGTGTCTCGCTGCTCCTCTGCACCCAGAAGGAGGCAGTCAGAGTCTTGGAGATGAAGCAAGAGATGCTTTCCCTTTTGCTGGTTATTAATGTGAATGTGCTTACATGAACATACATGTATGATGATCCACGCTTTTATGGCACAAAAACCCCCCAAAGTTATCTATATGGTTTGACATTATTCCTCATGCAGCTCCAGCTGGGTTCAAGATTTACGTTTTAATTATAAAGTGCTTTTTCCTACTTCTGCCTGATTATTAACCCCTTCTTTGCCTGGCACATGCACCACTGGTGGGAACACTGTGAAAACAGTGTTCCTGAGGTCCCATACCTGAGGTCCCTGGGGAGATGCATCTGGTGCTACACAGAGGTCACTAGCAGAAACATCTCCCCTTCTCCCATTTCCCTTTCTGCCTCCTTTCCCAGGTGACAAGGAGTGAAACTTGGGTTCTTGTGAGCCAAATTACTTCCATCCTGTAGCGGCCCACTACTGTGGGGCACTTGGTTTCAGTGCCTGGCAGCAGTGTCGCTCGCTGGTCCCCTCCACAGTAACAATTCAGGGTCTGTATGTTTAGTTATAAAAGTCAAAGGTTAAGTGATTTGGGAATAAAATGTCACTTAATGCAACAGAAACACGACAGAACTGAACCCACTGAGGCTTGCGTTACTCCTGGGGTTTTCTTTTTGCTTGCAGGCTCAGTGTTAAGTAATTTTATTAACTGAGGAGGGGGAAACATATTATTCGCTAACATTTTTATCCTCGTTGCAAAATTTATTGCGTGTTGCTTCATAAGGTTTTGAAAGCGACAAATTGTGAAGGCAAGGAAAGTAAAAATGAATCATGTTTGGGCTTTGGGTTTTTTTTTTTTTGGAGGTGTTATTTAAAACATTGTGTGATTAGTTAAAAGATTAATTGTTGCTTGTGGCTAAACAGATGATAAATTTAAAAATTATATTATTACAGTGTGTCAGCATAAAAGCTCTGTGTCCCAAGTGTGTCGCCTTTTTATGTTTCTGTTGACAAGGTTCACATTTTATAGCACACTACCAGAAAGTGTTGACACATATTCAGATCACTGATTAAATGTTTTAAAAACGTGCCACTCAGAAACTAACCCTGATGGTCTTGGAGACCGGCATTTTAGGAGTCTGAATGCATTTCCCTTCATCAGTTAGGCTGTAACACAGTGAACAGTATTAATTAACAATTCTCTTTTTTTGTACACTGTAGTACATTACTTAGGAACAGAGCAATTTATAATATATTTTTAGGCACATATTTTTATGGTTGTCTCTAATATGGTGTCAATATTATATGTTAAATAGCTACTCAGAAAGATACTTAGACACTGAAATGGGGGGAAAAAATCATCTTTCTCATTTAGGAATTTGTGGAGGTGTTTTTTGGTTTGGAGGTTTTTTTGCTTTTGCTTATTGCTAACACTTTGGTTTGTCTGTCTTGCAACCATTGGACAGTGTTAAAAAGTACAACTCAGTGTGTTTGTAATTTCAAGCTGGAGATACTCCTCTTATTTTAAAGGTCTCACCTATTGAGTTTTTCCAGGTCTGATTTGCCACCTCAGACATTTTCTTCTGCATGGAGTTGCCTGCAGATGGGCAAGCTTCTTCCAGACCTGCCATTCGTGTTTGCTCCAAAACTTTTTATTGTCTGGTCTCACAGGTTGCTGGGCAATTCCCATTCCCACTGCTTTCACAGAAGGGCTACTTCTTCCCACAGAAGACTCATAGGATAAAAAGCAAAACCAGTCTGAAAGCACAGCTTGGGATATAGGTGGTTCCTCCCCAGACCTGCTCTGTTTTGCAAATTCAGGCTTCTTTGTAGTTTCTTCCCCCATCCATTTTCTGTTCTTGGAAACCAAGCAGCCTGTTTGCAGGGACAGCAAATGTGCATTATTACTTGATTGTGAAAATCCCTCCTGTGGGTTGTCATGTGTTTGAGCCTCTGGAGCCTCAGCCTAGCATGGGAATCCCAGCTCTTGCTCTGGGCAGCAGCTTCTGCGTAGCTTCTTCACTGTCTGTCCTTCAAAAGAAAATAATTAACCCCCATTAGAAAAGCATTAATTTTCATTTGAGATAGGCTGTGAAACTTAACTTGATATTTTCTACTGGGTTTTTCTAAGGTTATGGATGTATTAAACATGCTATCTATTAGTGTCCTTTCTCAGTGTTTGTGACTGCTATTTCTGGAGTGAAAAGTTTAGTCAAGTAAGAATATCTGGTTGGAAAATTACCTTTCTATTTCATGGAAAAGGAATGTTTAAAATACTATGAACATATCTATAATTATCACATCTCTTGGTTCACTGGCAGATTTTATTGTACCTATTATTGTCCATCAAACTCTATTCATATTATGAGTGCCATCTGTATTCTGTTTTGTTGTCTTGCAATACAACTATTCAGAGATATTTTTGTCTTTATTCTGGAAAACACTATTTTTAAAAATTCTTTGCAAATTCGGAAGCTGACTAGCTAAGTGAGGAAGGAATTTTTAACTGCACTATTTAAAGCCTTTTGCATGCTTTGTTTCCAAAATATCCATCATGAAATAAAGGTGAGGCTTCAACATCAGTTTCTAGTGAAAACTCTGTGTAAACATTTTAAAATAAAAAATATCTGAAAGAAGACTTCCTCCCATCTTTATGAATTGAAATAACCTGTTGTGGGGCAGATAAATTTTGTTTCTACATCTGTAAGCCCTGGAAAGCATCACATATATGCTCAAATAGAGCAGATGAAAGAGACCTATCAATCTCCCTTCTGCTCTTGTGGTGATGTTGACCTGTCTCTTGTTTTCCTTTCCTGTTATGCCACTGAGGAGCATTTTTCAAGTGTCTGGACTGTGATACACACCTGTCCATGGGGCCATTGTGCAAGCCACATGGACAACAACTCCCTCCGGTCACCACCTTATGTGAGAGCCACTCCTCTTGTTTTGCTCCTGCCATCGTGGGGCTGCCACCCTTCTGGTTGTCCTCTCTGCCAGCAGGAAAGTTGGTCGAGCTTGTGCAGCACAGGTTGGTAGGTGTGTATTAAAGAGAGAGAAATCGTGATTTTCCCCAGGAAGGTAGTTCAGCCCATCCTTGAGGCAGCAGTGATAAACCATTCCCCAGGGAGCTGCCTCTTTATCAACAGACTGCCTCAAGGAAAACAGATAACTTGTGTAGGCTCAAGACCTGATATTAGTTGACTACAGAATATTAAAAGGCAAACTAACAAAATTCTGGCCCTGTTAAATCAGTGAGGTTTTGATTTTGTTGAATTCAGAAGTGTCAGTGTAATTCTTCCATAATGCTCTGGAAAACCGTGCTCTGGCAGTCAGGTAAATGGCTGAGCACAGGGGCACCTGAAGCAAACCTCTTGTTTGGTGAAGTGACATGACCGACACAGAAATGCAGGATCAATGGGCTCAGCTTGGGGTTTCCCAAAATAAACAAGAAAGCATTGCTTCAATATTGGCTTAATTTATATTTTTGAAAAATTAAATACCTTCTGAGCAATAACAAATGGAGCCATCACAGCACTAACAGACATGAAAATGCATCCATCGCTCGACTCACGCTACAAAAAAGCCTGCACCCAAACTCCCAGTTGGGTATTATTTCCTGGATTTACTACAAAAAGAACAATGCATGTTTATTAAAAACAGAGTGGCTTTTAGCAGCAGCAGTAGCTCCGCACACAATACACCAAAGCACAACGGGGGCCTTCTCCCGGCAATTGATGTGGAGAAGACCTTTGGCAGAGCAATATGGAAATTTGCATTCAGTGGCTTGATTAATTTGGAGTTTGGAAGCCACCTTCCCGAGATGGATGACAGTGGCTTATTAAATAAATAAATAAGGAGCAAGCTGAAGTCGCGCCGGCGTTATAGCATCAGATTTATGTCATCTGCGCAGGCAGAAAAGGCCTTTGTGGCCGCTATTGTTCGGGCTGTCAGCGGAGGCCTTGGCAGCGGCCTTTTGTCAGGACTTGTGTCGGGGGTAATGACGGGGAGATGACGGCGGTTGGTCTGTTTGATGTAACCCAGTTTTATGGACGCCGGAGTTGGCATCCGCACACGCGGGCGGAAGAAAATAAGCGTGCCGGGGCACCGGGCCTGCCTGCCCTCGGCTCCCCTCCGCAGAGCCGGCTGGGGGAGACGCCAGCCGCGCTTCTGGGGCTCAGCCCACGGCCTCGGGCTGTCACCCGGGGAGTTGAAAGGGGAGGAAAGGTGCCCCTTGAGATGGCAGGTCGTGTCTGCTCCCCACCACCACGGCTCCCCACTCCCCAGGCTCTGGAGCTAGGGAGCCTGCGCAGGTGCTGTGGGAGCATCAGGAGCAAGCAGCGGGGTTCAGAGCACATGTGCCTAAAATTATGTGGAAGTAACTAAGAGTTGTCTGGTACAAATCAGAATAATGTGGTGTGTGATAGTAACCTGGCACACTCGGGGTAGAAGCAGGTACGAACATTAGAAAAAATGCTGCACCACAAGTTATTGTATGACATTTTTAGAGGGGCAAAGGAGCCCTGATTTAACACCTTTTCAGGGGAATTGATCTGCCGTCCCTGTGGTTTTTGCTAAGATCTTTGTACTTTCAATTTGATATTTTAATGTCTTACCCTAAAAAGTAGGAGACTTTTAAAAACAAAACTTTATTTGGAGTCCTGTGTGATTAATTTTCTCTACAGAAGCATAAAAGAAGTTTGTGTTGCTCATGTGGGAGTCACTTAGCTCTTCCACACTAAACATGAAAAGTAGATAGATCACCGCAAGTCATCAAAAAATGTGAGCACACTGACCTGAAGGTGGGAGATAAAAAAACTCTCTGATTTTAGAACCAACTTCAAGAGCAACCCACTTTATTATGCCACAAAGCCAATATCATTGGGTAAAAAATTGAAGACTATTTGCACCCACTGGGAGTACCTGTCCAGTCTGAGCTCTGTGGCTGCAGATGAGTTTGCACGAGGACTGAACAGTTGCCATTCACACTGGAGGTCTCAGTTTTCAGTTTGCAGGCAGAATGTGAAAGACAGTTAAACTCCACTAATGCAGAACTGAATAACAGGGAATTTATTATAAAGATTTCTTGAACTTCCTATTTTGGCATTGCTTTGGAGGCAAGTACCTAAAAGAGAACTGAGTTTGACAATGAGAAAGACTCTTCATCCAGAAGCCCTTTTTTGGGGGGTTTGAGGGAGGGTGGAGACTGTTAGAACAAAGTCATTGAGATTCCTACTTAATTTCTGTATAGATTTTATACAAAGTTCCATGGTATTAAACAAACAAACAAACAATCAAACAGTAAGCCTGGACAAACTCTTAGTGTCTCATGCCACTACTAATTACATGCTAAAGAGATTTGCCAGGGTGGAATTACAGCATGGGAGATTGCTATAAAGTCCACTGGGCAGAATTTAATCTCCTTTGTACAATACAAAATCCGTAAAAATACTGATCAGTATTCTGGATTATGCCCAAACTTCAGTCTTTTTGGAATCAGGAGCATCAGTTCTTTGTGTATGCATGCAATGGAGGAAAGTGTTTTCTTGAATCAACTTACTTGCCCTTAAATGGGAGGGGGAGCAGAATGTAAAGAAGAAATACATTTTACTGGCTAGTATTGTCCCATTAGCTAAATATATGCTCCAGCTGACCACTTTGCATGAGGATTGCAGAGCAATATTTGCTGTGGTATAGATTTGGTAAGAGCTGAGATCTGTAATAAAGTTATTTCATTTAAGAAACGGCACATTCTGTTCATCTTTATGTGACTGGCTGAGTTCTGTGTAAGCAATGCCAATTTGGTTTGAAAAACTGTGGACTTGTAAAACAGAACTGCTGTGGTAAGCCAAGAAGGTCTATACTACATGAAACATTTAAAATTTAAGGGCTAAACTTTATAGGTAACCATACAAGTCAATTTAGACTTAGTTGTGTAAATTTGTGTTATATATCTAACTAACTTTGGAAAGTACTCATGTTAAATACCTTTAACTTTGGAATATATTTTAGTAGTATTACGCAGAATACTTTGTGTGACTTTTAAATAACTCCTGCAAACACACCATCAGCTTCTCAAAGTGGTTGATGATTGCCTTGGTGCAGTTTTCATCCACAGCTGGCACAAGTTTTCATCCACAGTAATCTTCTAGAAACAGAAATCCTCTTCCCAATGGTTGTTTTTACTTCTGTGTGACTTCATTTGGTGAATTGAGAGCTTTGGGTATTTTGGAAGAAGCAGACCATTTTGCAGCATTTATCTACCCTAATTTACCCATGTAAAAAACCCACAAAACCAACAAAAAACCAAAATTGTTTTTGAAACATCCTTCTGCTGTACATGCTGTGACTTCTCATTATCTCTGGAGCTATTCTTGTATGTGCTCAGTTATGAGTGCAGATTAGTATTAGACAATGTCTTAAGGTGGTATTCAAAATGCTTTAAAGAAATTATGCCATATATCAAAAGTATGGCACCTAGTTATGGTTTGCACTGAAAATAATATACCAAAAAGCTGGACTGTTACTTGGGATGAAACAAAGCCCATATTTCCTTCTTGCAAAAGTATCAAGAACACCTTCTAACCCACTCAAATATTGCTCATTCACCACCACTGTAAACATGAATATGGGCCAGGCAATCACTCTGATTACCAGTGTAATGTTCAACACCTGCACACATTAGAGATTTTGTTTGGGTTTGGCAGGCTTCGGGTATACCACTGTCTGAAAGCCTCTGATTATCATTGATTTAGCCATGCAGACTCATAGGAAGAAAATGTATTTAAACAAGATGGCTCTCTTTAAATGTGTACCAGAAGTTAGCTAATGACATTTCTCTTTTTCCTATTCGGTCATGGAAATCAATGGGGGTTTTACCAGAGCAGTGTTTTATCTCGAATGTTGGGCATGTGGATTTCTAAAATATTCTCCTTTGATAAAACGTTTGGGTTTATTTCCTGCTCTTATATTAACTATATGGCTCTGGTGTCCTTCTATCAATCTTTTCAAATCGCCTTTTTTTCTCTCTATTTGACTACATTTCCCTTTATACTGTTTTATTCTGTAGGATTTACTCCTTTCTTGTTTGCTTGTTTGTAGCAAATAGTTCCAGTTGCATTTCTTGGGGGATGGGAAGGATTTTTAGGCGTGGATCTGGTCCCCCAGGGTCTGAGATCACCATTTCAGTTAAAGCCTGAATTCTCAAGCAGCCCTTAGAGTGCAGTCAGACATATATTCCAGGAAACTGAGTTTGTCCCACTAGCTGTCTGCAAAAACAGAGCAAGGCTGTTACCTTGACATTTCCTTTGTAGTTTCCTGCACCCCTCTCATCTGGCCAATCTGATTGAATTTTATTAGCAAAAAAAATTTAGCACCTTCTAATTGGTAAAATGTTTTTGCTAAAACTGTATTCCAGATTCTTGATATTAAGGGACTAGAAGGAAAATTAAATTCCAAAACTCTTTGACCTCTGCATTAAGATATCTCAAGACCCAAAAGCTAACAAAAATTCATGGAGAACTATGTCTGAGAAGCAATGACCACTGCAGGTGTGTACATCAACTAGTAAAAGATAACTCTAAATCAGAAAACTGTGTTTGTGTTAATACACTTGGAGATCTTTCTGCCACTGTTTTGTAACGTGCTGAATTGTTTTTCTGCTTGTTTCTGAGCTAAGTTTCTGGGTCCTAACCAAATCTTCCAAAAAGAGAATGAAAAAGAGAGAAAATCTTTTCGGAGTATGCCCTGACCTATAAAAGCACCGCTCTGCAGGAGTTACAAATGGCTTTTTGGCTAAGTTCAGCAGCTGAAAGGGCCTCTACTTTTGTCTCCAGCTCTGACAATAGCTGTGGAGAAGAATGTCTTCTTTAAAATTTCTGGGGATCAAGCTGAACCTTCAGCTGCCAGAGTTTCGTCTCTCCTCTTCCCTGCACACCCCATGCCCTTCCCCCACCCCCAAAAAAAGTTAAAGGGCCTAATCCTGCTTTCGTTGAAACTGATGTAACTTTATCTCTTGTCAATAATTTTTTTTTTAGATAGGCTCCTCTTTTGGGCTGCTGGAAGTATTTTTAGGTTACTTTTTAGTAGACTTCTAGGCTAAAACCAGGTTTCTTTTTTTACAATACAATATAAAAATAGCTAAAGAAAGGAGACAAGATTTTATTTCTGTGAAAACTGTTTGGGTTTGATAAGAAGCAGTAGAAAGCTGTGTTTTCTACATGGTTTCAGACAGAGTGAGCTCTCCTATTACTGGTTGCAAGCTTCTGTATCAGGGCTATGGCCAGCTGTCCCCCAGCACCGAGGATCCGGCACCAGCAGGCTCTCTGGAGTCAGGTAAGTAAAGCCTTTAGCCCAGGAAATAGCTGAGCTGTCAGCAGGTTTCCTTGCTTATTTCTTTGAAAAGGAGTGCCTTGGTGCCCACTGCCTTTCTGATATTCCAGTGCTACCCCAGCTGCCCTGACAGTGAGAACTGGGCTCAGTCCCACCATCACCCTGACCAGGTTCAAACTCCAAGAATGCACAAGTTGTCCAGCCATTTGCTGTTTTGATCAAGGGTCCCTTATTCCTCCTGTTGAAGCTCAGCAAGAAAGGAATGCCAGTGGCTTTTTATATGGCAGAAATGCACCTATGCCTCCGTCTTCCCCAAAACAGCTGGTATCCTGGAGAGCAGGACCTCTTGGACAGCATGGACAGTAGAGGAGACGCAGGATCCCCTTCCCTGGGACAAACTGGTGTACAGAGTGACCTGCTCCTCCTTTTGTCCAGCCAGGTTTTAGGACAAAGAGGTGCCTGTGAGGATGCTCATGCTGGACTGGAGATGTTCTGCAGTAGGGAGGGGGCCCATCAGAGCACACTTTGTTTCTCCATCCCTTGGTCCTCACAAAGAGCTGCGGAGGACTGAGGACATTGAAATACAATAGGAAGGGTTAAAAGCCTCCTTAATTGCAGTTATCTTAAACTGCTAAGACCGAAGCCTTGTGATGTAGCTGTAGCTTTTAAAGTGCATTTTGTTAGGGTAACTTCTACAGTCAGTAAAGGGAGAGAGAGGCGCATTGGGAGGGCAGATCTTCCAACCCAAAGATACCAGGCTTGTTCTTTGGAAATACCTGATTGTCTTGGTTGATAAATAGGGATCACCTACACAAGTAATGCTTTAGATTACCTAGTGTGAGATTACTTAGGATTAAATCCACTCCTGAACTGGTAAATTATTTAGATTGAAAAAGCCGTGATGCCACTGAAAAGGTAGCACTCCTGAAGCAGCTAGGGAAGCAGAAAAATCATTCTGCACCCAAAATAGGTCTCATGGTTATCTGATGAAAAAAGAGAAGAAATTATCCTAAAAGATGCAGATTTCCAAAGGAGTGCATCTCTGAATATGTATCTCTGAATTTGTAGAACTGCTAAAAAATACGTTATGCTTTGCAGAGGAATGTAAAATGGCCATCAAACTGACAGATTTTGAGAGAATTGTTACAAGGGACTAATGCCACTTCTGCTTTTCCTTATTCATAGTTTTCATATCCAAAGCACGGATCTTCAGTTTAACAGCTTCTGGGTTTTATTTTAATGGGGAAAAGGACACACAGAGATTTCCAAGAGACTTACCCGGTAGCAACAACCATTTTGAGCAGAGGCTGTATTTGCTGGATACAATGCAGTATCATGTAGAAATGCTTAAATTACTTCTGAGTGAGCTCGCTCAGGAAGTCAGAGCAACATAATTGCATTAAGTGCTCTACTCAAGCTAATGTTTTTTTCTGCTTGTACCAGGACAGCTTTGATATGTCTGATGGCATTACATTAGGTGTGTCAACTTGCCTAATGCACAGAGTAATGCACGGTGCCTGAAGAGCTGGAAGACCAAGATAGGTGCTATGAAAGGAAGCAGCTCAGTGCTTCAGACACTGTGTTACAAACTCGCTTTCCTACAGCAGGGAAACATCACGTGTGTGTTTGCGGGTGCTGTATAAAATCTATATAATCTATTTCATATAATGTCAGGCATAATGTAGGGCCTTAGAGTAGGATTAAATCAGAAAGAGAAAGGAACAAAAGTGGGATCATTTGGCCTCCTAAGGCCCTTAAGGGAATGGAAAACAAGTGTAACAATGTGATGATTGTAGCTCCAAGTCATCTCCTCGGTGTGACACCGTTGTGGGGCTCCCTTGTGTACCTACGAACTGTGGGGTTTGCCTGTGCACTCCACCAAAGGCAGCTTTGGATGCACCCGGTGCCACTCCAAAATCACGGCTCACTGGGATAAAATGGAGAGCAGTGAATTTATTTCAGGGTAGAGAAACCCAGAGGATAATGCAGTCATTTCACTGCCTTGCCTGGCTTGATGTATGAAGTGGATTCACGAGTAGCTCCCATAACATTTTGCTGGTGGTTTAATCATTACCAAAAGAAAAGCCTAAAGAATTCAGAGAACAGGACACCGCACTTGTGGGTTTTTTTCAGGGGTAGTGTTTTCTTCTGTTTTTAAGAAACGCATGTCTTTGATGAGATATTGCTGCAGGCTACCATTTTGCATTTTATGGCTGCAGGCTACCATTTTACATTTTATGTCAGCTACCTTTTGTCAGTGGCTCATTATTGATGCTGTATTCTGTTTTAATTCACACTGCTCTGCTAATCAATTACAGCATTTATCCATTAATCAGGTGTTCTGGCAGGGTCAATAACTGCTTTGCAGTTTTGTGGAGTGTTGCACGTTATCAACCAAGTAGCAACAGTCAGTGGATTAGTTTAGCACGGTGTTGTTTTCACAGGCTGGTGGACCTTTAGGGGAGTAAACACCTAGTGAGACTTCTGGCAATTATCTGGGTTTTTTGGATTCCTTGTCAAAAGCCTCATCTGTTTGCAAAATTTGTCCTCACTGGTGGGTGTGCGAGAGCGAGTGCATGAATGCGTGCGCTCACGCATGTGAGCCTGCATCCACCCATGTGTGCCTGCCTTCCCCCATCTGTGTGTGTACAAATAGATGTAGGTACCCTGTAGCCTAAATATCCACCTTATAAAACATGCCAGTTCAGCTCCATGGCTTGTAACAGCTATACTGGTGGTAAATCATCACCAGCATTAAAAGGTTTTTTCATTTTAGCAAGTGGTATAGATAACAAGGGGGCAACACTTAATTGGACAGTTACAGTTTTGGTAGTTAAGTTACCGTCTATAATGATGGTAACAGGTTTCAATTATCTTTTTTATGACAGATGTACCAACATTTAATTGTTTCTCGTCAAGTGTGGAAAGAAAAGACACTTCTGTAGATTTTTCAATTCTTCTACATGTCACTTAGCTGTCTGCACCATTGTTTGAGCTCCTTTCTCTCATCCTTTTTGCAGCAATGAGTTGTGTCATTCCCTCATGATCAGCACTTTTGTTGTCTTTGTTTTTTGCTGTACCTCAGAAGTCCATCTTTTCTTTCATCTCCTTCCCATTCATGCATGAGGGAACAGTTGTGCTCTGTTGTGGGGATGTTCCGCTGGATTTCAAACAGTAGGGTTTCTTTTTATTCTCTTCTAAGTAGTACAATGGGGCTGAATGTCTGTTGCAGAATGCACACACTAATATGCCAGGTTATTTGGTTTCTAAGAAGTCAATAAAAATGCTACATTTAGGTTCAGTACTTGGCTTGCTTTTTTTCTGCTGTTTCCCTTTCAGTCTTCAGTTATAAATCTGTTTGTTTGTTTCTGGTTATAAAATATAATCCTTGATATTAAATCCAAGCGTGGAATCAACAAACACTTAGGAAAAAATGTTACTGGCGATGGAGTATTTTCACACTAGCAGATTTGGCAGACTCTGTCTTCCCTGATAAGGAAGGGAAAATTGCCGCCAAATCTAATTAATGGGGTCTATAACAGGAAAGGAGAGAGAAGGAGTACAGGGCGGGGGGTAGATGCAATCATGAGTTCATCTTGGCAAAACTTTCTTGTTTCTTGGAGACTTAGCTAGTCTTTGCATTTAAGAAAAGGTAGCTTTAGTAGATTTCATTTTTAAGGACTTTTTTTTTTTTTGCTTGTGCATGTACTTAGTTTATAGACACTTGTTCAAAATCCATTTCAATGGCAAAAGGCTAAAGACATAAAAAGCTAGAGATATCTTCAGACACTTTGTTCTCATACTCAGGAACAATCTTCAAAATCCTTCTTAATGAGGTCATAAAAGAAAAAAAATCGAACAAGTGGTACTTGTGTACCTCTCTAGGATGTGTCATCGGGGTCACTTGCCACTAGGTTATCCTATTTAAAAAGGGATTGGGATAGTTCAATCAAGCATTGCATTAAGAGAGAGACTTTGATTAATTCCTTCTCTTCTCTATTGTGCTATAGATAATTTCAGTAAATTTGTGATACTTTCTTCTTAGTCAGTGTTGAGGCTTAGCGTTCTCAATGCGTCATGCTGAGTATTAGCATTTATTGGGCCTATTTGGCTGAAGTAAAGACGAGTGTAGGCTGCAGACAGCCCTCTAATCTTTGACAAGTGAGGCCATTCTTTCAACATTACCGTTATCTCAGGTCATAGAGAGAAAGTGTTCTCTTACAGGTTTGCTGCAGGAACAAATATGGCATGTAAAGGAAGGGGAAGAAGAAAAAGTAAGTAGGCTGATGATTTATTACAGATTTCTTTTTTAAAAAAATAGACATGACTTTTATGGAGAAAATTACTGTCTTGAATAACTTGTTCGTTTTGTGACACAATGGGAGAGAATTAAAGGAAGGCAAAGCTGAGCCTTGTTACCAACTTTTGCCGTGACTAGAGACTTGAAATGCAGCAGAACTGCAATTCAGAACCCAGCTGTGATTGCATTACTTTTATACTTCTTGAAACCTAACTTCTTTTTTTTTTTTTAAGTGATTGGCTTTGTTGGGAAATTTCCTTTTACATTTATTTCTTATTAAAAAAAAGCAAAAAAGAAAAAACCTCAAAGAACCTGTTTTGACAGTGAAGAAATCATGTTACGTCCTATTTCTCAGCTTAACGTGCACTTTCTTCCATTTAAATACAGGTCTTTAGAATTTGCATGGTATGTCTTTTATTCATTGCAAAAATTTCTCTCTTTATGTTGTTTGGTGTAAGCTCCCTTCTCTTCCCTGGCTGATTTTGAAAACGTGTATGATAGTTGCTCCAGAGATTCAAGGCCCTGTTGGGTATACACATATTTAGGCTCTCTTTAAAAAGTGGATTTTTGACCTGATAGACCGTAACGGCTCCCAGGGAGCCACTATGGTCATTGTGTAAATCCTTCTTAGTTTTTGGTTTACTCACTTGATATACCGTAACGGCTCTTAGGGCCGTTATGGTCTTTTGTGGTAATCCAGCTGCTGCACATGCGTGTGAAGCTTTTGTGCCTAAAAATCCTGGGGAAGTTTTGTTGGGAGCATAGCGGGCACGTCCAGAATTGCTTCCTTTCTGGTGGGGTGGGGTGGGATGAAATGGCTGGAGGAGAAAGTGGTGGCTCGTCTTCCTTTCCCTTTGGCAGTTGCCAAAAACACCGGGGCACCTAAAGGAGTAACATCCTGCCAAAAAATGTATACAAAAAAGCCTCAAAGCCTATGTCAGATGCTCAAAATATCACCTGGAAAGACTGATTTGATTCAAAATGTTCACAAGTGTGAAACAGCTGATTTTTATTTATGCAGTTGTTTCATGTATGTCTAAGATGTGTCAGGCTACTGCCCAGTGGGATTTTTGACAACTGAGTTATTGACCCTTAAAAACAGGGAGTTGTAAGTGAAAGGCTGATATAGTCGTAACTATAGCAACACTGTCAGTGTTCCTGTAATTATTAACTTTTTTTTTAATAAAAAAATGAAGAAGCTGTTTCTTTTCTTAAGGAAGCCTATATTACAAACTGAAGATGCCACCATGGAGATGTGATATGTTGAAACAATGCATGTCAACTAATTGCTAAAATCATTAAAGTACTGAGAAAGTATCGAAAAGAACCAAACATCACCTGCATGTATGAATGAGGCCTATCGGTTCAAACTGTTCGTACAAGACAGTGATGGCAGACAGGTTTAGTCATCATTTTGTGCTGTGCAAAGCTTTTAGAAGGCTTCATTTTCATTACTTGTGCAACTTTTCATGGGGTGCTCCCCTGAGAGAGTCGATGTTTGTACTGAGGCTGCAGGCAGAGATTCAGACATTTATTTGGAGTTAATTCTCTGTTGGATGGGACCGAGTGATTTGACTGCAATGTGTGTGCCTGCTCTTAGCATGGAGAGTGGCTGTGACTCCCACAGATGCAGTTTTACATGGGCTTCTTGGCAGAGAGTACTCCAGGTTGTGATGCCAGTGGATTGTCAGAGCCTGTGCTACACCCTCCCTCTGCTAAGAGTTTCCAGAGGTCACAGATCCCAGTCCTGGCATGACTCTAAGCACATGTGAGACATATCTTCCTTGTACCACTTTCCATGCTTTTCTCCCAACTCTTGCTCACTGGTGGCCATCCGCTGATATGTTCCAGGTGGGTCATCTTCAGAAAATGATGCTGCTGTTCTGGAGTAACCCTTCAGTCCCATAGGGACACAGCCAAAGGTTGGCCTTCTCATCTGAGTATGGTTTTCCAGGACTATATGCGTGCATGTTTCAAGGGGGAATCAAGAGGGGAGGGAAAGACTGTCATATTTTAGCAGGTTCTCCTGAGCTGCAGACCACTTGCAGAACCCTCTTATGGTTTTCTAAGACTTGTCAAGTTACTGAAGCTTTTATTATTGGCCTAGAGTTTGTTTGCATTTCATAAGCCACCTTCTCACGAGGATGAGAAATGTTTGTTCTGTATAAAACTTGTGCACCTTAATATTTAACATAAGCACAGAAAGAATATAATACTGCCACAAATGACAGCAAGTCCTCTATTTTCTTATTCCTTAGGATCCAAACTACTGGTAGTACTATATTTAATTGAGTTCTTTAATTCCTTCTGTTAAACAATCAGTTGCTAAGCTTTCCTTAGCCAGGTTTTAGATAATGGCTTTTGTTTTTGCTTAGCCATCTGTCCCTGTATTAATTGTCCTTTTTCCTTAGCATTCACCCATAATTTTGGCAAACTAGCTCCTGAGGTTGGTCTAAATTCCTTTTGCTTCATTTTCTATTGTTGGACACTGTTACCTTTAGCATTTCACACATTTAATAGATGCAGTTCTGGCTACTGAAAGGAAGTTCATTCGCTTGCGCTGCGTTGCAGGGAGCTGAAGTTTCCTTATTTTTATGCAACATTAAGTGCTGGCAAAACGATGTAGAGGCCTAAATTAAAATTATTGCTTGTGTGCAGGAAATCAGTGTGTAGGCCAAGTAAAAACATTCTTCTGCTTTCTCTACGAAGTGAGGTGACAGGTCACAGTCAGAAGGTTTTGGAAGAGCTTCCTCTGGGATGAGCATTGAAGTTCCCATTTCATTTCCATTCTC
The DNA here is from genome assembly GCA_013397975.1 of Machaerirhynchus nigripectus. Classification (NCBI taxonomy): domain Eukaryota; kingdom Metazoa; phylum Chordata; class Aves; order Passeriformes; family Dicruridae; genus Machaerirhynchus; species Machaerirhynchus nigripectus. Next base: position 1,284,074 of record VZRQ01002060.1, read on the forward strand.
TGCACTGAACCACTGTGTTCTATGTGTTTTACACATCTTCTTCCCCGGTCTTTCACTGGAAGGCTCCTGAACCAGGCCCTGATTCAGAGCAGTGATTAGTCAAGTCATATTACAAGAGTGCTCAGACTCTTCACATTATGCTCAGGTACTTGGCTGAGTCAAGATCCCACTCTCCTTTTTGCTTCCTCCTCTTCCTCCTCTGTGCTCCCATCCTTGGCTCCTCTTTCCACTGCTTTGTTCCTCAAAGACTTATGCCACTCTACCCCTGTTTTCCTTATGTGATACAGCTGGCTGCCCTGAGTTAATATATCTTCTCTGTCTCTGATGCTACGTCAAGAGACTCCTCAGTCCCTGCTTCACTGATTCTTCCCTCGCCAAAATCTCCACTGACCTTGTCCTCTTCATTTTTCTTCCTTTTTTTTTCTTTAAATTACATCTTCACCTTGCTCTTTTAATCTTGCCTTTGACCTGGTTTTCTTCAGACTTTCTAAGTGAATGCCTACCATGTCTCCCTTTTTGCATCCCTAGTTGATGGTGTGGTTTCTTTTCCACAGTCTCACCTCCCTTCCTTGTGCATCTCTCCCCCTGAGATGGTGGTGATCTCCCCCTCTGTGGTGGCTCAGCTGTGGACATATCCTGGCAGAGTCTGCCTTGCCCCTTGCACAAAACCAAAACCCATTCCTTCTTGTGGTGCCCGGGGGCTGTCTCACCGAGACCGTGTGCATTTGTCACCCCTCTCCTGGCCGATTGGACCATCCCGCCTTGCTGTGTGCTGGCTGTTCAGGACTGCCTCTCTTGCTTTGACTCACCTGTAGAGCTGCCTGTTGCATGTTGTCAGCTTCAGTTTTCATGTCTGTGATGCCCAGCTCCTGGGCTTTTCTCACCTCATCATTCTGCCAGACCTGGCTTCTTGCAGCTTACAATTACCCTTTTATTCTCTTCCTCCTGTAGATGTTTTTTAGGCTTCTTCCTTACTGGCCCTCAAACATGAACAGTCTTACAAAGTTCTCCATCTTCCCTGTTTTCAAAGCCAGCCTAATATTCCTTGTGGTAGGTTAAACACTGGTTTGTTGATTGCTGTGTCCAAGCAATGGAGAAGGTATAGAGAGTAATAAAAGTGTATTTTGAATCAAGATGTGAATGTCTAGTTAAATAACAAGGTAATCAACATACTGAAGCCACCTGAAACCTTATTTGTCTCTCCTGCCTCTTCTATCTTCACTTCTCCATAATTCAATCTGTCCTGGTCTAGGATCCATCTTCTATTTGCTTTCTTCATGACGGGAACATTTGTGCAGAGGTTAGAAAATAATGAAGCAGAATATTTGAAGAGTAGTATAAGTACAGCCACATACAACTTAACTACTGGCTATTTGTTTTTCAAACTAACATAAGCCACAGAGGCATGAATAAATTTACTTACTAGTAGTTATTATATCCTTTTTGTGGATCAAAATCTAACAACATCTTCAAAATGCTCAAGTTAGCATGTATGACTGTTGTCATGGTGGGAAAACAATTTACATTATATCTGCTTAGGACAGGAACAGAGTCTGTTTTTCAAAGGCCTCACTGTGGTTTTCACAGCCCAGACTGGGCCCTTAGGAGAGGGATGGAGAACATCATTTAGATTGGAAAAGACCCTTAAGATACTCATGGCAAGAGTATGCCCACCCTTATCCTGGTGCTTGTCAAAAAGGAAAAAGGAAAGAATTATTATTTATTCTCCCAACCCCCTATTTTTGTGATTCAGTTTAGTGCCTCTGGGTACCACTGTAAATGTCTGTTTTAGCCATTAGTCTTTCTTTCCCCTAATAATGTATACTGGTAGAGTATTGGTGAAACAGCCCCTAAATTCCCTCCTTCCCTTCCAAAGTAGTATGAGCAGGGTCAAGGAAAAGAGGATATAAGAGTGTTCACTCACTTTTTCATGGCTAAAAATGTTGAGCTCCAAGAGATGAAGTGGAAAGGAGTGTCACATGTGGCAAAAAACATGTGGCTTGTTTATTCTGGCAGGGATTTGTCAAAGACAGCAGTAACGTGAGGGGCAGCGCTGCTTTGGCTCACTGAGACTCAGCTTCAGTCTACAGCAGCTGTAAATCTGTGGGGTCACACCTGAACCTGCAAGATACACAGGATGCCCCCAGTGTGTGGATGGAAAGTGTGTGATGCAAAGACCTCAAGCCTTGCAAAAGCAAGGCAGGGCCATCGATAACTCATGGTGGAACAGCCTTCAGTCTAGTATCTATGGGGTCCTGGGGGGACTTTGTTTTCCACTGGAGAATTCCCACTCTAATGCCTTTGCTGGAGATGCAGGAACAGGTAGTTTATTCCAGAAAAGTATGAGGAATATTTGAGACTAAAAGCTGGGGAGAAACCAGTTTTATTATTTCTTGGATTGATGGAAGTAAATTCTTTTTGCCAGTTTCCACTGATCAATGCTGCTGTTGTACTATGCCACATTGGGTCTTTTTATATATGTACATGTGTGCATATATGCACATTTATATAGGTACATTTACATGTGCACAAATACATAAATAAATAGATTGTATATGTAGGTAGATACAGACAGGCACATAAATATATAAACATAAGCATGCATGTGGTGGTTTGAGCATATAAATGTTCACCTCTGACTATTCTGGCTGCAGGCCAAAAGAAAACCTTACCTTTAAGGGTGGGCCTATTGTAATGTCTGCTTGTTGTCTCACATTCTGTTCTTGCTTGCACACAGAACTAGTGAGGTCATTGTTTTGCATTTTCTCCTTTAAACACAAATGACACAAAAAAGGAGGAAGGCTTTGCCTGCTGGATATGTTCTAGAGAAAAGAGTGGATATGCCATGATTTTTTTTTTTCTCTACATCAGATGTTAATCTCTGTCAACAAATTTTGCCATTACTGAGACACCAGCTCAACTAAGCTGTTTTTCAGGAAGAAAGATAAAAATTGAAACATCCATGACATTCTTCCTATCAGCAAGAAAACAGATGATGGCAAACATGGGGCCATGTGAGACTAAAACTGGTTCAAACCATCCAAATTCCTTGTATATAATATCAGTTTTGGGAGGTACTGTTTCTTAATGTTGGTACAGATTAGTGGCATGCACTGCAGATTTATAATGTATCTCAAGGCCTTTGTGCTAAAGTATATCTAAAATGTTACCCAAAGAAAAAAAGTGGGCAGATTCAGTAATGGAATAATTTTTCTCTTTATCCAGTACAGGACAAAAGACTTATTGTCATCTAATTGTCTTATTTCCTTAAGTCCAAACCTGTATTCATGACACAGGTTGTTAAAGACAACTTAAAGGAAAGCCAAGTGACGCCTTTATGCGTTTTCACAGGGATTTTTTTTCCTCACAAGGCTATATATCAGTGAGTTGAAAGAGTGTGTCTGTTGTTCAGTTTTTATACAGATGTGGAATGCTATAACACTTACTTAAAGAAACACAGCTGCTCATTTAAATGTCATAAAAGCTGTTACAAGGAAGTAGACTTAATCCTATTTCTCCTTATAGATTTTATTTTCATGTAATCCAGGAATTTTGCTTATCTATAACATACCATCACTATGAGCTAAAAACCATTTTCTTTATATGTGCAGATTGCAAGGGAGGCAGTGGATTTTTCTTCTTCACATATTTTTAAATAAATATTGAACAGCCTATGTCAAGAATTTAGAGGGGAAAAACCCTCACTCTAATCTAAGGCAGTTGGAAGAATTTCTTCTTCATAGGTCTCCCAAGCAAGCTATGTGCTTGGTGATCTCTTCTTCTGTCTCTCTCTTCCCTTCCCTCTCTGCCAACTTCTCTCTAATGTCCAACTCTTTCCTCCCCTCTAGGCAGCCATTAAGGACAGAGCCATTTTCTAAAATTTAGTTTTAAGAGAGGGGAACCAGTGATGACGATGTGTGTTGTGATGTGGTGAGATAGGAAATCCACATTTAACAGAACTGTGGTGTTTGGGAGAACAGGGGCATCCTGTGAAGCCAGGCCATTGGTGAGGGGAGCAGCTTTGATTCTTCAGCTTTACCTAAGTGTCAGTGGGCTTTTCCATGTGTTCACTGGCCACGGTAAATACAAACTGTAGCAACCATAACCACACAAGTAATCTCACCTGGGAAATACAGATAAGAAACTCCCACAGAGCATGTAATAAGAGTGCTTGCACTTGCACTTGCACAGGCCCATCAGGTGCTCCCAGTGCCCCAAAAAGAGCTGCTAACTGATAATATTTTTTCCTTTTTTTTTTCCTTTCCCCCCCTTTTTTTTAAATGAAAATAAAATCATACTAATTTGCAGAGAAGTTGATTTTCACCCCATCTCACTTTCAGTCTTGATGATTTTTAAAATGTCCATGTTGGTGATGGACTGACCATCAAATGGGATGGGACTAACTAGGTGGGAGATCTGAAAGAGGGACCTAGGAGCCATGGTTTTATGACCAGTTTCTGAGTTTCCTGGGATGTGGCAAAGCTAATCTGAAGAGTACTGTGAAAATGTTTAGAGAATTAAATTATAGAAGTAGCTTAGGAATAGGGCTAAAAAAAAAAAAAAAAGCTATAGCAATCTTCTGATTTAGTATTAAAATGTGTTCCTTGGCCAACATTTTTCCTCCATCACACATTTATATTACCTACCTGGTAGGTTCAGCACCTTTATGGTCTCTGAGCTTGCCTACACAGCAAATCTCATCCCTGGTAGGATGTGATGATATGACCAATGTGTTCCTTGAAACTGGATCCCTGCTGTGGACACCCTGGGGTGGGGTCCATCTCCCCCAGGCGTGGTGACCTCCTTAAGGGACATCAGGAACTGCCTGAGTCAGGAGGAGGATTATGGCTGAATCCACCCTTGAAAGGTGCACCTAGGGCTTTGGCCACACACCCCAAATATACACCCATGGGGCTGGCAGGACCTGACCCACCAGCTCAGTAGAGTGAGGGATTTGTCCCTTTCAGGGTAGCAAAGGCTGATCACTCGTACAGGGAACTCGATGGAGAGAGAGGTGCTGAGCCTGAAGAGACTGGTGGGTGTTAAATTTGAAATTTTTAGTTTGCTGACCTTACTGAGGAGATGGTTTTGGAGGGCCATTGCTGAGTTAGGGTTTGGCATGCCTCTTCCCATGTAACAAAATTATCCTTCAGCTGCTTATGTAAAAGATCAGAATGAGCTAACAGCTCTCACCTATTTATCATTAACGTCACAGTATTTGTTATTTCCTTTAATCCTGGATTCCTGAAATCTCACCTTTAACTTTTTTTTTCACTTTTCAAGAAAATCTTTCTCTTTGAAAAAGCTTTGCATACAAAGTCAGGGACACAGAACCATAAAATAATATTTCAATGTGTACGTTAACAATATTGCTTTTTTTAATGCATCATGTTGTTCACGATTTTTTAAATTCTTGGTGGTGTTAGCAAATAAAAAAATGAACAGCTTTTTTTTCAAGAGATGTATGGAATAAGGGGCAGATGCAGGATAAATACTGAAGAAAATGTAGATGTTTCATTGTCATCTGTACAATAACAGTAATAATGTTAAATTTTGTAATGTACAAAGAGAGAGGAAAAAAGGAAGTTTCATTATTGGATAATAAAGCACTTAAATAAAGTGTGTATTTACTGGAGATCACAAAGGTTATGTCTCCATAATGTTTTTTAATCCATCCACTGCTACTAGTTTGGTATGCTTTAACATTGGATAATAAAACAGAGATGTAGTTAAAGGCAGAAAAATACAGAATTCAGAATTTTTGGGCATTCCCTGCTATCTTCTGAAATTAATAAAATAAGAGCTGGTTTTCAATTGATGTAATTTTCAAAGGAAATAGGGCTCGGCTTATTATTGTTACTACCACAATCATCATAGAAAGAGTCTGACATTCTGCTAACATTGAGTAGTGATAACAGCATAGAAGATTCATTTGATCTTATATAATGTTTTCATGGTTAATAAGATTTGCATATGACATTTTTGCGTGATTATAAGTGCTGGAATTTCATTGCAGTAGGCATTAACTCCTGCGATTGAAGTTAAGGGAGAGTTAGTTTGGTTTTTTTTTAATAGCTAATCAAGAGTTTAACTGCCTCTGGGGCATTTTAAGAAAATGTTATACTGTACTTAAGGAACATTATACTACAAATAAGAGTGATATTCCTGTAATTAAAACAGTCTGGATATTGCTTAATGAATGTTTTTCTTATCTTAATGTATAGGCAGTAAGGATTCATGTAGTTGCCTTTATTAACTTGTGGAGTTAGTTAAAAAGCTGGTTAAAACAGTAAGTCCATATCAGGTCAATATAAAATGCTTATGTAGGGATTTCATTGCTCTTATAAATCGACTAGTTAAAAAATAAACACAGATGCTTGTTTGTGCCATCCTGAGCCATAGTGCAGGGTAGTATTTCTGCCTGTAGACATTTCCAAAGTTAAGTGTTGCCTGGAGCACTGCAGGATTTGTAAGTGTTCTTCTTTATTTTCCATTTAGGAAATATTTTTAAATTTCCACCAGGCTTGTATTCAAAACCAGAGAGCGGTTGGTTTTCAATTAGTGTGGCCACAATTGCTGTTGAACTAATAGCATTGTGTATTCGTTCTTTTTTTCTGTCATTTTGCATCAGCTTTGATGTAATTACAACATTTTCTTCTTTTTTGATGTAATTGCAGTGCATTGTAGTTTTATAGTTCTGTTCCTCAGCGGTTTAATATTTACTAATTGCTTGCTAAATTGTTCTTCACTGCTCAGTTATTCGGCACCGAAAACATTCTGAATAAGTTCAGTTTAATACAAAATAACTCTTTGACATAATAATTCCTCTGCATAGTAATATTTCTACAGAATAATGCTTGGCTAAGCATAAATCATATCTTTACTTTTAATCTTATTCTGAAAATATCATGCAGGTTTGTTTTTTTTTTTTTCCAGCTGAAATTGAGCATCTTTATAGTGTTTAAAATATATTCACCATTTGGAATGCATCTGTATGCATCTAAGTCTCAATTTTGCACAACTCTCTGTACCAAAATGTGAAGAGAGCAGGTTGACCCACGTATATCCTAAGAACACATGGAAATGGAACAGTTTCATAATTCAAAATTAATCCCCAGTCCTGTAGGCACTTAAGTACATGGTTAACTGTAACTGTTTGACTACTCCTTTTGATTTCTCTGGGCTTGGCACATGCTCTAGTGGGTTTACAGAAGCAATTTCAAAATGCACAGAAGACTGCAATATTGTTTTCTTTTTCCTATGTGGTAAAAATGTCTGTGCTTTATTTAGTGATATAATTTACCTATTTTTCTAAGTACAGGAATCATCAAAATGTTTGTGGTTTGACCAAGTATAGACTGACTTAAATTGCAAATTAGGATAAAATATGGTCTACTAGTGAAAAATTCTTAGGAGTGTGAAGGGACCTTCATTTCGTAAAATATCCCCACTGCAACCAAAACAATGAAGACAACAGTTTGTAATAAAAAACCAGAAATTCTGAAAGACCTGAAGTGGATGACAAATTTCTTCTTTCTTCTGACTTCTGCAGCACCAGTATATTGACACTCCATTTCCTTCTGCTAAATATTCTCAGCCACATCTTTAGTGTAATTTTATTTTAACTCAGATATAAATTGGAAGTGATTTCAAGGACTGTACTGTTTTCCTTTTCTCTCACACCATGCAGACATGGATATCTAACCTGCACAGGCTCTGGTGGACATAGTGGCTCTCTGTTGTGGATGGCAAGGTCATTTTAACAGGCGGGAATGGCACTTTATTGATTCTGACTTTATCAAGTGCCTGTTTCTTATTTTGCATATAACTCATTAGCAGCCTGCTCCTAAACTGCTCAGGAGTCTTTGGATGTGTTTGGGACTCGGACTTTAATCACAGTAATTAGCGTGGAATTTTTGAATCCTGGTCTCAATCTTGACCTTGTAGCATTTAGCCAATGCGCGCACAGCTGGACCGGTGGCGGGGGCTGCAAGAGCTCAGTAGTGGGGATGCTCCCGGTGTCCTGGTGTGGGAACCGACGCGGAGGGAATAGAGGGGAGTGGGGAAGAAAAGAGGGGAAAAGCGTGTTCAGTAAGAAAAGGAATTCTGCCCTAACTTAGTTACCAATTTTTGTGTGAGTTCACAGAGATGTGGGTGGGGGCAAAGTCGGTGTGTGAAAAGGCTGGGGCAGAATTAGGAGCAAGGGAAGTACCTGATGGTGAGATGGAGGGGAGCATTGGAAGAGCCAAGGGTGGTTTTGCAGTGACATAAAGCATCTCTTCAAAGTTCAGCTTTTCTGCAAAGGCCACCAGAATGGGTCTGACTGTATAAAAGTGCAACTATTACAGTTTTGTGGGGTTTAAATATTCCCTTATCAAGACAGATTTTGGCATGGGATGTTCCTGGACAGCTTGTTGGTTATATATGCCAGGTCCTCCTCCTGAACTGGAAGATTCTCAGCCTCCAAAGGCATGCTTTTTCCTTTGTGCCACACAGCTCTGACCACACTTGGTGCATATTTGACTGTACACAAAACCCAAAACCAAGTAAATCAAAACAAATCATACATCAATGTCATACATCCAAAGCAATATCTTCTTACTTCTAAATGCACACCTTAAAAAAGGCTAATTTTTGTGTGATTTTTCTAAATCTCTCAATATTGGTATTGGATCTTCATCTTTACTGTGGGATTTTTTGTTATTTAAAATGTATTGCAACTTTGTGTTGCAGTTCCTAGATGCAATTCTGTGAAAAAAATATACTGCAAGAGCTGCCCTTGAGAAAACACATAACTAAACAAAATTTTGCAAAATCTCTTAACAGTGTTGTAGATTTTAAAAATGCAACTTAGAAACTGAATTAGTTAAATAAATGAAAGCACTTCAAATTTTCTTACAGAAAGTAGAACAAAAACTGTCCATACTTAGGGTTTATTTCCACATCTTTATATTTAGGAAGACAGGGAAATTAATTGTTATCTTAACTACATGTTCCTTAGGTGAAAGTGGCAAAGTGAGTGTATTACAGACAGACAGAGTGCTTTTCCACTGCCCTGCAGTGCTGTGGGTCTGACTAAGCAGCAGAAAGCATCCCAAGGAGCCAGATACTTTGTCAATGGTAAAAGCAAAGTGAGGTACAACTCAGCTCGAGAATACTTTATGGGCATGACGAGTTATTCAGAGTTATCCACATCGTAAGGAAGGGAGCAAACCCTCGACTGTATGTCACATATGCTAAAGCTCCCCAAGACAGGACACCAATTAACCTTGGATGATAGCAAACACACACACACACAGGCTGCCGAGAGAAGCAGCCTGTTGCCATTAGTAGGAAGCAGCAGCCCTTGTCACCCTGAGCCATTATTTAAATCTCTTTTAAATTTCGCTTATTAAGTCAAAGAACCGTAGCCCTCTCCTCTTCCTTACAAACAGACTATTTTTGCTGCCCTGAAAACAGGAGACGTTAGTAATATGAGAAGCCAGTGGTCCTTTTATTTTTATCCTCGCTGTCTAATTTGGCCATTTTGAATTGAGAAGAAAAAAATGCCTGATCTTCAGTCAAAGCAATTTAAGGCATGATGGAGCTCAGAGTGAACCAAAACAACAGGGTCAAATGTAGTTGAAAGAACACGGTGGGGTAAATAAAAGGTCTTTTTTTTTTTTTTTTACATTTAGTGCTGGTGGGAGGAGAAAGTTTGGTTAACTATTTAACCTATGATAGCCTTTTATCATTTTATGGCTTAGGGGTCCATGATTTTAAGTCTTTGCCACTAAGTTCCTGGTTTGTATTCAATCTTTTCTCTGGTGTCCAGTTATATGACTTATATTGATTTACTGGAGATAAGAAAAAATTATAAATTGCAGACCAAGACATATTTTCCTAAAATTACTTTCCAGCAACTTTGGATTTGGTGCTTAGTTTTCATTTCCACTCACACTTCTCTGCATTGTGATTTTTTTTTTTTTT
>VZRQ01002060.1:1294062-1395433 GCA_013397975.1 Machaerirhynchus nigripectus
TTTTTGATCAGTGGGGCTCTCCTTCCCCAGTTGGTTCACCTCTCTGTTTTTTGGCTATAATGCAATGTGTCCTGATCAGTTGGAGTGAGTGCTTGTGAAAGGTCACTTGGAAGCCCTCTTTTCATTTCTCCCTGCAACAGTTTTTCCAGCAGGCAAGCGCTCTCAGGAGCAACCCCCTCCAATCTGTCCCTTTTGATATCCAAAGCTGGTTGTTACGGGGGTTAAATTTCTTAATTCACTGCGTTTTTGTGAGCGCTTCTTCAACTCACCACGCTCAGTCCCAGCAGCTGGGTGCAGACTGCCTGTCTCCCTTAGGATGCTGTGGAAGTGTTAGGGTTTATTCTTTCACCTTCTTCACACTTTTGGGGGGCCAATTTTTATACCTTTATGTCTTCCATCAGCTTCAGGGAAATTACTCTTCACATTACATCTGTGAGAGGTAGTATCAGCCTTATGGTGGGAAGTTTAAAATCAGACAAAGACTCTCCTGGTAGGGAAAACTGCTTGTCAAGAGATCTCAAACCGTGAGAGCTGGTGGCTTCTGCCTGCCCTGGGCAAGGACTTAGGTTTGGGGGGTTTCTTAATTAGTTTTTTGAGGGTCAGGGAAATGACCGAACTGAGTCTGGAACAAAGGAAGAAATCAAAATGTAAAGCTGAGTGTTTGGTATGTTGATAACCCCCCAGTTTTAATTTCAGCATAATTGGATCAGGGTTAGTGGCAGTTGTTACGTAAAGTTCCTTCCCTTACATTTTATTCAAAAGTAAATATCATAGCTCTTCACTTTTAACCTAAGTATTTTTCTTTTTTATCCTTTTTTTTTTTTCCCAAAGAAGGGCTGCTTGGTTTACCCACATTTATTTCCACTAGGAGAGCACTAAGATTTTGGGGACCTGTATTCTGATGGTAAAGCTTGTGACATGAGCTTTTGTTTTCCATTCGAGGAAATGTTAACATTTTTTCACATGTTAACTTTTTAACAATTAGGAGGAATTTCTTTTCCCTGAAAACTGCCATCCTTTTCTTTTTCCTTCCCTTTTCTCTCTTCTTGATATTTTTATTTGCCTTTTATATGGAGACTTGTAGATTTTGTCACTTCAAACGTTAGCTGGTCCTCCTCTTTTCTTTCGCTTTACAATACACACTAGGAGATTTTTTTTTTTTTGCATATTCCTTCCCTTTCTCTGTGAGATATTGTAGTTCACCAAATTTAAAACACTACAGTGTTTAGAATCCCCACAGTGCCATTTTAAGTATTTGGACCTGGAAAATGCCCCAAGCAATAACTACCTGAATTGCTTTTAATTACACAATATAGCTGCATCATTTTACTTCAGATTCTTTTTGATTGATGCTGTAAGGCAATTGTAACCATGGATGATGGGATTAAGTGCCTCTTGAAGTGACTTTAGCTTCTTGTGGGAACAAAGGGAAAGAAGAGAACACTTAGTCCCTTTTTGAGTGAACAGCCTTTTTTCACTTGCTATATAAAGAAATACAATTAACAAACATTATCCCCAGAGGTGAATTGAAATGTACATGCGGACAATAACCGCTCTTGACTGCAATTAGACATATATGATCCGAGGTATTTTGGCCATTCATTAGTGCTAATTGTTTGAGAAACAAGCCCAGAGAACAAATGATTAAAATGTTAGTGCCATAACCAGGATTATTAGCATGTGTGATAAAATGCATGCGCTGCAGCTGTACCAATAAAACTCTCCAGCGAGTCGCTTTGATTCGACAAATACTCAGCGCGGCTGCGAGCCCTTCGTATTTGCACAGGGCCTGCTGATGTTTATAACAAACAACTTGTATCTTCTTTTCTTAATTAGAAAGAATTACTATGCAAATTGCGGGGCTTTGTAATTCTGTAGAAGTTTCCTTTGTTTTTGGCAGATTATTTGTGTGCGGTGGTGTGCTACTCCCCGGTAAATTCAACACAGGAAAATCATTATGTTTTCTCCAGAGCGGGGTTTTTTTGCATATATTGCAGAAATAATTAGTAGGAGGTTTTGCTGCATTAGCTGGGTCTTGTTCAGGGCGTGTTGTGGGTCCTGGATCACTTCTGTCCTTCTTCCACAGCTCCACAGACATCATGGTATGTGCACAGAGGTCAAAAATACAGGTTGTGGAAATTATCCAGATTTTTTAATAGTTTTAGTGAAATGTCTAAAAATGCTCTTTGCAAACAGCTTGCCAACATTATGCCAAGGACTGTAGAAGGAAAGATTTGGCCTATTGAGCAATGAATATTTTTCTATGTGTTTGGCAGATCTTCCAGGGGTGATTTGATTTAGCAAATAAACAGAACAGAGGCACAGGTTAAAGTGCTGGAAATGACTTGTGCGACTACTTTACTTTGTGAGCTATATGTTGTTGGCTCCCATGAGACTGCACAGGTGTGTGCAGTTAAGTATGAGTATGAGCAATGCTGGAATGTGAAAATGCAGTTTACAGCAGGGAAATTTGCATCATTTGGGGTAATTTCACTGTTAACAGTCACACTGTATGGCTGCCATTGCAAACTGCAGTGTCTCTTAGTAGTCAAAGAGGTTTTCTTTTCTCCTTCCTGAGGATGAACTATTCACTCTTGGGTGAAATGGTTCTCAGAGGACCATGAGTAACTTTAACTTGCCAGCTACTTTTACATATTTGATGAAGACTTTAGTAGAGTGTTATGTTTGCTGAAGAAATTTAGTTTTATTTCCAAGACCCGAGAGCACTCAGCATGCTGCTAGATGCTATGAATGAAAATATGCTGCTGTAAAACTATTTAATGAGCATTACCCAGTAGCCTAGTCCTTATTTTAACTTACAGTGCTTAAAGGAAGAAACATTGTCTTAGCAAATTCATTTGGCTTTTGTCCATGTGTTTAGTTTAAAGCATAGTCAAGCTTAGTTTGAATCATTAAAATACTTGGAGCCAGGAAACATATGTAAGATTTTCCTCCTCTTTATGGCACAGGGTTAACAGTATAATGGAGACTGGAGTGCTGTGTGGGTTTTTTGTCCTAAAAAAGCAACTGCTGGGGTTTTTTTTATTCTATCAAAATAACAGAAGTCAAGATAAGCAGGATAGTGTTTCCTACCAGAGTAGCTAACTGCTCATATACAGAGCACCCCAAGCCTTGCCACTGTTTTAAATAAATCTGTAAAAAATGGATTTATTAATAAATCCATGTCTTCCTCTACTTTTCATTTTATTGTAGAACATAAAATATGACTTTGCAAGGAGAAAGCACAGTGATGATTTAAGAATATATATCAAAGACTTCGACTGTGATAACATTTACTGCAGTCATACATAAAGATATGTGTTGAAAACTCTTTATTTTACATGAATATTTCTAGAACTCTTTGTTTTGAAAGGAGAAGGATTCTGTGTTGTTCCACTGACACCAGCTCCTCCTGTACATTTTTTTTTCTGGCCATATCTTGTGAAAAAATTATTTCTTCTTCAACTTGCTAAAATATCCTGTGAAACTAATAATTTGACACATGGACAGTTATATTTTTTATAACAGCTTGTGTCCTGAGAAACCTGTTGTTTGAGCCCATGTGGCTACAACGTTGTTTAGCTGAGGAGGAGATACCAATAGTCACCGGGCAGTAGCATTTACAGCATTAAGCCTATTAAGTGACGGTGTTTTAATGGATTAAGTCTATCACTTCTTGAGAGTCAGGTGGTCTGCTGAGGTGGAAGCTGTACTGCTCCTCCATCTAAACACACGTTCATAGACCTGAATGGTGACACCTGACTAAATCTGGTCTGCAGGTAATGATGCTTTCACCTACACAACACTGCACACCACTGTGTGTGGTAGGCAGAGTAGGGCTGCTTTCGTGGGGCTTGCAGCAGTGAGAGGGAAAACGGCTGGTCAAACAGCCCTTGGTTTGATGACAGCCCAGAAGAAGTCCTGGGAAACGTGTGTGACAGAAGATACATCTCATCTCAGCATGCCCTGAGATTATGGTGTTAGCCACGTCTATCAGGTTTCTGGCCAGTCGGAGGGTTGGTGAGAGGCAGTCATTAAGGGTGCTTCAGGGGCTGCTTGGCTCTAGGCTGGAGTTAACTATTAATGGGCTGAGCTCTTTGACTCCTTTGTGCCCTTGGGAACCACAAGGCTGAAGCCATCAGAGAAAGAGAATAGAAACTAATCACTTTTGTTCCCTCATATATGTTTAGGGAAGGACTGCAGACTTCTTTACTGACCTCTGTGTCACACTGAAAAAAGATCCTCCTCTTTCTGTTTGAGATAAACCACTCTTCCACCTCATCCTTGCTCTCCCAAAGTGTACCATTGCAAGAAAATGAGATTAAGTGGATTTATCTAGCAGCCACTTGAGTTGCCACAAGTTCTGTTACCATCCCCACTTCAGCCTGAAGCAGGGAACGTGAAGTAGTTTACGAGAGAGAGGCAAGCAGAGTAGTTTGGAGGCACTCAGTGGATCTCAGTTGCATGTCTCCAGGTCTTGATAGGACCTTCACCACCCGAGTCTTGAAGCTGTTTCTGTTATTAACAAGGGTAACAATGACACTGATAATAAAATAATTTCTATTTAACTGCCAAGCTGTCCCATTTCTTAAGCTGAATTAAGCATTACCAGGCATGTTGCAAAGAAGAGTCTGGTAGTGGTTTTTTAAAGTGCATCCACGCAGGATCTGCAGAGATGCAGCAGAGGAGATGATGGAATAGTTTTCAATATAGTTTACTGAGGTAAAATGCGATAAAATCTTTCTTCATATTTTTAACCCAAGTCTTATATTCAGCTTTTAGGGTGCACACTCTAGGGGAAGAGTGGGTTCTTCAAGAGATTCAGCTTAGAAAGGCGAGTATTACAGCGGTCTGTCAGTGACATAGCACATTGGCTCTGATTTAGGTTGACTGAACTCATTTCCAAGCATTTGAGAGCGTTAGTCATGTTCACTTTGAAGAAAACCCACATGTGTGTGTAGCCAAGTCTAGCAACTTGGGAAGCATTATTAAGAGGGGCATAGGAAAACGCATGGGTCCCTGACATGATGCGATAATGACATGTTCAGCATGGTGCTAGGAAAGCTTTGCATTATTCAAAGTGCTGAATAATATACATGATAATGCATAATGGTGTTATATGGTACGATTATTTTGTGGTGTAAGTGCCTTGTGCTGAGTATGAAGGTAAATTGTATTATTTTGTCCTCATCTTTGATGTAGCAGAATAGGCCTAGGGGGTACAGCATGAAGTGGGGAGGAACAGAAGCAGGCAAGGGGCTTTTTTGGAAGGCCAAGAAACACAGTTGCACCCTCTGTAATTTATTTTTCTGTGCTTGTAATTATGGAGCAAAGCAAGCTCCCCGCGGCACTCAAGAGCAGCCTCCTCTGGCAGTCCCACAGCCTCCAAGTGCAGTAACCGAGCTCCTGCCTGGAGCAGGTCAGCTGGGCCCTCACCAGGAATGTCAGCACATGGTGGAGACTGCCACAGACCTCACACCTACAGGCCACAGGGATGTTATCCACGCTAGCCATGTGGCACCAAAGGCTCACACCTGCACTGAAGTGTGCTGCACAAAGCATTTACAAATTTTAAAAGACACCGCAGCCAAAAACCTGCTAATGATGCTGGTGGGTTTATGAGCTCTGTCAGTGGAAGTCTGCGCTGTGGATCTGAAGGTCTGAAGAGAGTAGTGAGGCTCCACACTACATGGGGTTTTCATTCTGTTTTCTTCATTTCCCCCTCCATCCATCTTGCTTATTTAAAATTTGCATGCAAATACATTTGTTGATATAATGCTAAGGTTGCAAAACGAACTTCACAAGCCTGTGTTTGTTTTAACCAGCACCCCTGCTTCATTCACAGCATGGCATCCAGCTCCTGGAGGAAACGTGGCAGATAGCAGCCTCCTCCCCAAAGCAGTCCTGATCCATTCCCAGCACAGTCTTTGTCCTACAGGGGAGTCCTATGACAGGGAAAAAACCAACCACCACCCTTCTGTATTTCATACTTGCCGTAGCACACAGAACAGGCAGTGTAATTAAGGCTGCATGGATAAACCTCAGCCCTGCCAGGTCTTCAATTATGATTGTTGAAGTTTGCAGCTTCTATTGAACACAGTGTGTTTGGAGTTTTATATTGTAATTAACTGTAATACTGATATCTTCCCTAATTTGGCTCTTCCAAAGGGAAAAAAAATATGTAAATAGCCCAAAACCAGCCATCTAGGTATGAACGTTTTGCTTTTAAAATATAGCCAAGTGTTAGTTACAGCATTAGCCAATAGTCTAATTTCAACAATATCCTTTACAGGGTGGATTCTCCTCTGCCAGCTGGTGTTCCTAAGCTTAGTTATCGCTTTACATCATCACACAAGTATGTTCCCAGACGGGCTGTGCTGTACGTACCTGCGGATGATGAAAAGAAGATAAGAAAAATCCCATCACTAAATGTAGATTGTGCAGTGTTGGACTGTGAAGATGGTGTGGCTCTGAACAGAAAGGTAATTAAAAATTATCTGTGTGATATAATCAGCACTAAAGAGAACTTGTGGAAAAACATTGCCTTTGCCTTGGGGAAGTGACAACCAGAAAGACAAAGATAAGGCTTAAGATACACCAAGTAATGTCACAGTGATAGTCTTTGTGAAGGCGTTGGGAAAATCTGGTTACCCAGAACTCAAAGAGATCCTGTGTGAGTAAGTGGGGAGGGAGTTTTGCAGGAATACAGAACTGGGCATAAGCTGTCATCACAGAAGAGTGGGAGATACTGTTATTATTGCAACACATTTCTTGGGGAAGAGGAAGAAACAGTCTGTAAGAAGAGAAGTGGGAAAGGAAGCGTTAGTTCAGAATCACCAGGTGGGCGGTTTGTTGTTGAAATTAAAGCATCTTCAGATTGTGAGCCAAACTGTGAGTCTGGGTTTGAGCCTTGGGGTGTTTGGAAAGACATACTTCTTGAAATTTTGGGGGAAAATGCTGTTAGGGGTGTTTCTCAAGGAAGGAGAAATTAGATCCTGAGCATATCAGCATTTGGAACAGAGATGGAGAGCAGAGTGGGAGAGGGATGTAGATGTGTCAAGTACCTGTGCCAAGTTTTTGTTAACATTAAATTGTGCAAAAAGAGAGAATGATCTAGCAAGTTTTGCTTGCAAGCAGGTTTTTTTTTTTTTAATATATGAAAGCAACCATTTTATTATGTTCCAAGTCTTGGAATCATAGAATCATTTNAGTACCTGTGCCAAGTTTTTGTTAACATTAAATTGTGCAAAAAGAGAGAATGATCTAGCAAGTTTTGCTTGCAAGCAGGTTTTTTTTTTTTTTTAATATATGAAAGCAACCATTTTATTATGTTCCAAGTCTTGGAATCATAGAATCATTTAGGTTGGAAAAGACCTGTAAGATCACTGAGTCCAACCTCAAACGTAACTGCCAAGTCAGCCATCTTAAACAATGTATACAAAAAATTGGTGTAAATTTTTCCTAGTGAAAGCTATTTCTCAACAGGAATATAAGTTTGCTGTCACATCATTTTCATATTTGTTTGTTTTCCTAACTGTGTCTCAGTGGTTCAAACTACAGCAAGTAGTGTTTAGGGTTTGAGTATAAATGTCGTGTCTTGTGTATGAAAGTTAGGAAAACAGACTTGAAAACTTTCCCATGTCCCTTCAAAAATGTGGATGAAATTTTATTCTTTTCTTTTTCTTCTGAGTTAATGCTTTCCAGAAGGATTCTCTGGGATAGTTCTCTCTTTAACCTTCAGCTCTTTACAGGTATGTTGGAAAGGAAAAACTTTACAGAGTTTGCATGTACCTATTTTAATTCTGAGAAGTGAAAATAGCACTGATGGATGTTCCTGTGTGCTGCTGAAGATGATTGGAAAGCATTTTTCAGTTGCTAAAATTCTGTGTTGAAAGACTAAGATTATATCTCCTGTCACGGTGAATTAGTATCATTTCATCATGTTTCAGAGGCTGCTGCTGTAAGATGATACCAGATGTAGTTGTGTATCAAACAAATATTTTTAGGTGCAGCTTAATTATATCAAATAATTTATAACATAAGCATTTATTTGTAATAAACAAAGACAGAAAAACAAAATGTTATTATCAAGATGACAAAGTTGACAGTAGTAATTTCCCAAGGGTGGTAAAATTCTAGCTCTCTAGAAGTGAAGTTGTGCCACTGGCTACAAGATTTCAAAGAAATTAGGGGGAAAATTGATAATGGAAACTTGAGATGACAGATGAACCCCTGCCTGAGCTTAAATACAAAAAGAAATCAGACAGGAGGTAGAAGTGGCGACAGGCTACCAAGAAGCAACACAAAAGTGTGGTCCAGGCTTGTAGGAGCGAAATGAGGAAGTTCAGAGCTTGCCTGGAATCGAAATTGGTGAGGGATGAGCAAGACAGCAAGAATGGCCAGTACAAGTGTATCAGTAGTAAAAATGAGAAGGAAAACCAGTCAAATGGATGCACTGCTCCATGGCACTGCAGGCTTTACTGTCAGTCTGCTCAGTCTCAGGCCTAGAAGCAAAACTTGGGGGAGGGAGGGAGCAGCCATAGTAGGCGAGCATGGAGTTAGGATCTTTTAAAATAAGCTGGTCTATGGGACCAGACAGGACACACTGGAGACCTTTGAGGGAGTTGTCTTGTGTCATCATGAAGCTGCTGTCTGTCATCACTGAAAGGTCAAGGCTGGGGGATATTCCTGAAGCCTGGAGAAAGGCACCTCTGCCAAAAAGGCCCTGGGTGCTGTTGTACAACAAGCTGCCCAGGCTCAGTGGTGTGTCCTTGCGACAAAGGTGGCCAACCACCCCCAAGGCTGTGCTGGCACAGCTGCACCCAGCAGGTCCAGGGAATGGGTCCTTCCCCTCCACTTGATTTGACAGTCTCTTTGTGGAGTGCCTGTGCCAAGCTGTCCTGTGGATCCCACGAGAAGAGAGAGACTGACTAATGGGAAGGAGCCCAGAAGGGCCCTCAGGCTGGTCATGGCACAGCAGGAGAGGGTGAGGAGCTGAGTTTGTTCATCCCGGAGATGAGATGACTGAGTTGGGTCTTGATGGAGACTTTGCTTCCTGAGGGGAGCTGAATGGGTGCAGAGCCCGACTCTTCTCAGAGGAGCTCAGAAATGGGGCAAGGAAAAAACTGGGCACAGGTTGCATGAGGGGAGATGCTGACTGGAGACAAGAGAAAAATATCTTGCCCATGCAGGTGGTCAGAGACTGGAAGAGATTGTCCACTGGCGGTGTATCCTCCCTCCCTGAGGGTATTCAAGCCTTGGCTGGATGAAGCTGTGATCAGCCTGGTGTAGAGCAGTAGTTAGTGCTGCTTTGAGGAGGCGGATGAATGAGGTGCTCTCCTGAGATCTCTTACAACCTGAATTAGACTGTGTGATTGCATGATTTAGTTGAGAAGCCTAATTCAAAGTGAATGGAAGTTTGAATTTCGTTTTTAGATCTGCCACAGATACTCAGGAAGATTTTGAGTCTTAGGTTCTATGAATGTGAAGCTGAAATTATTATTGCACTTGCAGCTTAATTTATTAATGTTTATGAGGTGTTTGGGGACTTTGTGTGAAGGCTATGTCAAGAACATGCATTGAAGTACAGTGTTCAGTGGCCCGTTGCAAATGGGTCATTTCAAACTGAAGGAGAAAATAAACCCTCTAGGAAACACAGCAACACTGAGTCTGTCCTTTATTCATTATTCTTAAATAGTGCTGATGAATTTGACTGTTTATTGCTGTGTCTTTCATTACTTAAAATGCTACTTATGGACTTCCTTCAAACTGCTGCAGAAATGTTGAATTTGAGGAAAACCAGGACCTGACTGAAGGTTCACAGTGCCTTGGGCCACACTTACCTGTCTACAGATCTTCATTTGCATCAAGTCCAAGCAGCAAGTTTGAACCACATCTAATGGGTCTATTTTAACAAGCTGCTGTGTGGTTTATACTAGGATTAAGTTAAAATTTGAGAGATCAAGAATCTGGAATGTCAGCAGCTCTATTTGGTTGCTCATTCAGCAAGAAACAAGGAAGATGAGCTTCTTAGTACCGAAACCGATAATATTTGCAAAACTTCATTGGGTTGCAGTAGCAGCTTTTGAAGCTGCAGCCACAAAATAAAAATATTTAACTATTTTCTATGCAATATTTTCTCTCAATGAAGTTTTGAAAGATTTTCTCGCCCGTGCTTTACCTTATGATTATGTTTTCTATTGGCTCACAGAGAACACCAGAAGAGGGGAACCCATACCCACACCCTAATCTCCTTAGCATTTTGGTGACTGCATTTCTTACCTTCAAGAGCTACAGCACTGACCACAACTTCAGGTGTCATCTCCTTCTCCTTCTTTTCAATCTGATTTTCTAGCTGATATTTTGACTGAATCAGAAAAACAGAAACAACCTCACAGCATTCACAAGGAGACAATTTTTCAGTGAATTTTTTGAGGAGAACCAGTGGGAAGAAATGGCTAAAAAGCAAAGCTACAGTATGCTGAGTACTAACCCTGAAATTAGGGTTAGACCTGATCTTGGTATGAGTAGCAGAGGGGCTTTTGCAACACCTTTGGGACCAGACAGAGCAGTAGGAGGTCTTCAAAAATTCAGAATAGGAAAGGTGATAGGAAGATTTGCTAGTATTGTGGAAAATTTCTTTTACAAAGGCAGCTTTAGTCTTGCTGAACATACCCTACAAGTCATGCTGTTCTCAAATCCTGTTTGGGGATCCCCATGCTGTTTTTAGAGGTTCAAATGCATAGTGTCACATGATGTAGACTGTAAGCTGCCTCTCCAGGTTTCTGACTCTGTAAGACATTGGGAATTTCCACAACAGAAATTTGAGTTTTGGTTGTGGGAAGAACTGAATATTAGTAAAGGGAAGTTACCTTCCCTGAGATACTATTTACAGATGAAGATAGGATTTCTTCACCACTGATGTACATGTAAACTTTCTCAAGTTGTTATATATTTTAAAGAAATCACTGAGAATTACAGGCTTGGTGATAATTTAAAGTGAACAGTTCAAATAAAAATTCTAAAAATATGAAATAAGAAATAATACAGATTGCAGTGTTAACATGTCACAAATGCATCATGCTCTTAGAGACAAAAATAGCCTCTATCTATTTTAGCTCTTCACTGGAAAAGGTCTGAATATGCCTTCATTTTGATTGTAAAAAATAAAAAGGTTTTTAAAATGGCTGCACTGACATGCTTGTATGATTCACATAAAGCAGCAAGCTGAATTGCATCCTATGAAGTTGAAAGATCTCTGTGTAAGAGCTGAGCTGTCTCAAGGGCTCTCAGCCAAGCCAGCAGTCCCCACTATAGCTTTCCTCTCTAGAGCTGCATTACTCACTGTGCTTGTAGGTCAGGTGGACCTATTATCAAGTGGAAAAGTTTTCTCTTCCTGTTGGAGTAAGGAAGATTTCCATATCAGTGCATTCATTTTCCAGGGGTGTAGTGAGCTGAGACTTTGTAGTTTGTTCCCATGGGTTATGTAAGGTTACCACCCTTACAAGAGAATTTTCTAGAAGTGCATTTTTTTCCAGCAGGATCCTGTCTTGGTGCTGCTGTTCTTCAGAGCATCCAGGAGGTGTTAGCTGCCAGGTCAGCCTAGCAAGAGAACAGTTGGGGTTGCTACTGTAGTGTTTATGTATCTTTCTGAGACCTTGGCAGGAGTTTTGGAGAATTTTGATGCCTCCAAACCAATGCTATTCGTGGCTTTATCTTGTTTGTGGTCTACAGGGTGGTTTTGAAGATCTGGGCTATATGGTGCACTCTGAAGCTCCCTTTAGTATACCATCAGGCCAGGCTGGGCACAGTCCCTCCTGCCAAAGATGACCTTTGAAAATTCTCTCAGGCAAATTTTGAAAGTGCTAGGATTTGGCCTCTTCTTTCTGTGGGGAACGCCAGTGTTATAATTAAGAATCAAAACAAAGCCCCGTGTTCCCTCTGCTCATGTTTTTTTTTGTATCAGAGGTGTAAAAGCAATCCCTTGGAGTGTACATATGGCTGAGAAACGTCTGTGCACTCCTCTAACATAAAACACTTGAAAATAGGAAATTTTATTATTGTTCCTCAGGAACTATATAGACCTCATTCATCCAATAAAAAGTTATTGATATTCAGGGCTGCACTGTAAAATTATGTCAGACTGATCAGAGTTTAAGCTCATAAGCCCTATTTAATGTGAATCCTCATTATCTTGCTTTGTCTCTTTTAGAAAAAAGTTGCTCTCTCCTCCAGCACTTGATCAAGAGAAGCTGGGGAAGAGGAAGCCTCAGCTCTGTGCTTTCCCCTGTCCCTTCCTCGAGAGGGGAAATGGTGGGTCCTGAGCCTCTCCTGTTCTCCCCACTTTCCTCAGCAGTGAGGGGAAGTTTGGTTGTCTTAAGAGGAGGTATAGGGAAGGACCTCTTTTGCTAATCTGCAGCATGTCCTCTTAGAATCATAGCATAAATGTGTTCCTACCTAATATCTTGGAGCTGCTTAAAAGACCGTTGTTGTGCTGTGTCATGGAAGAAGAAAAAATCTGTTAATTCTTTTGAATTGTCTGTTTTAAAAAATAGGATTAAAGCCCGACCACTTTTCAAAGTGTTCCATTATGAATAACACTATATATGTAAGAGATAACTCTGAGTTCATTACAGTTAAGAGCAGATCATCCACAAACATGCTGATTTTATGGAGATTTCTCCCTGTGAGAATGCCTCCTCCATCTCTCTAGTGATCTGATCCTGGGGTCAGAACAAACAGCACGCCGGAGAGAGGGCATCCTTGCCTACCATTTTTCCCTTAATCTGAGACCTTCTGACCTTTTTATTCCTTATCATTGAGGAGAAGAGGCTCTTGCATATAAAACAACACTTCAACTAAATTCGGGGGTGGAGATAAATACATAAAATGGGTCAGGGTGGTATACAAAAAAAATCGAGGCTTTCTATGTTGAGATGCATTTCCTTATTGATCTTATTGAAGGATTTTATAGTATTAGTGGAAGAAAGCTCCAGTTGGTTTCCACAAATCTCTAGTTACTTCAATTAAAACCAACAGTTTTCCTGTATTATATGATGATAATCTTTTTTTTTTTTTTTTTTTTTAATAAAGCTGTGTTGGTTAGGATTTATCAATGCTGCAGATATTTCTCTAAGCTCATAGTGAGACTGTTGGCTAGTACTTCATAGGCACAGTTGCATGAAACATTGATAACTAGGTTATTTTACCAGGTCTTTGCTTTATTTATAATAAATTAGTACTGTACCTAATTGTATTCCTCCTACAGGGAGAAGGCTTGCTGATAAAGTGTGTAGAGAATGATTAAATGTACACAGGCGCATAGTAGGGTGACTTCTCTTCAAAAGATGCACAAAATTAAAATGGGAATGCTGCTTTCCCCAGTGGCTTGCCATTATTAAAAGTCTGAGTAGCATGGGAAATTTCTTCTGTAGGAATTGGGGAGTCCAAAAGTCTCTCTGGTTTATTGCAGGGAAGCTGAACTGTACAGTGAAACTCTGCAAGGCCTTTTTGATCCTTGAAGAGTTCTGATGAATATACATTTTTATGAAAGTTGTAAAGTGTTTTCATTTCCTCATTAATCCCACCATGGTCCTGGAAGAACTGCCACTCCTGAGTACTGACTGTGACAATAAAAGTTTTTGTTCCTATTGTTTTACTCTACAAGCCAATCATCTTCCTTACATAAAGATTTGAGGATTCATAAGGAGATCGCAATATTCAGCAATTTTCTTCTTAATGAGCTCAGTAATGCCTGTTTCTCTTCGAGCAGAGCCTTTGAATTGCCAGTTATTTCTTTTCCACTGATTCAGATGTATCCAATTAAGTTTGACTTGGACATGTACTGATATAACTATTACTGCTGACAGAATGGTGTCTAGAAACTTAGGGAAAATGTCTTGGCTCAGTATTAACAGGGTTTGCAGACAGGAATACATTAATAGACCTGGGAAAATGTTTTAAAACATACAGTTAATATTTGTATGGACTTGTAAGTCACAGTACTTCAGCTCTTCCTGTGTAGCCTACTGTGTGCAGGCACATCAGCACACCTGGGTACTGAGGGCTAACTGCAGGACTAGCATGTGTTACTACACATTTCTGGACCAATTTTCAATATTTCAGCTGTTCTTGTAGCAGGAAGGACCTGGGCACACAACCATGGAGCATCTAGCACTTAGTTTGAAGGGAGATGTTGAGTTTCAAGTGCGCTACAGAAAATCAAGCTAATACTAAAAAGCTCAGTTTACACGGGTAGCTGAGAAACAGTCTGTGGGATCAAATTTGGGCACTTTTTTTTTGTATGCAAAGCCATGCATTGTGTTGTGTTGTGTTGTTGTGTTGTGTTGTGTTGTGTTGTGTTGGTGTGGTGTGGTGTGGTGTGGTGTGGTGTGGTGTTGTGTTGTGTTGTGTTGTGTTGTGTTGTGTTGTGTTGTGTTGTCAGGGCTGCAATGGCACCAGGGGTGAGGAAATCATAAAGGTACTGCCCCTATTGCAGTCACAGCACTTAACACCATTTGCTCCAGGTCTCCTTTGCTTTTTTTTTTTTTTGTTCGCAATGAGCAGGCATTGGAATGTGTTTGTGTATCCAAGTTTCTATTGCAATTAAGCTCGAAACATAGTCTTGAACCTAAGATTCCATTTTGCTCGTAACCAGTAGTCCACCCTGCTTATTCTTCCTCATTGCAAGGCCCACACTTCGAAAACAGAGTGGCAAGTGACATGTGAGGAAACCCACAGACCCCATTAACAGGGACACAGACCAGAAAGTGGCAGGACACACAGACAATACAGCCCTTGCCCTCTTTGGTAAACTTCTCTGCAAGGTATCTCTTTGGTCACAGGGTCTGATTTGAGCAAAATAGGGAAGGATAGGTGGAAATGCGTGGTACTTTTCCCAATGCGTTGGTGCCATCAAAGCTGGACCTGTCCCACTGAGGAGTGGGAAGAACCTCAGAGATACTCAGAAGATTACGGGAAAATCTGTGGTTTATTTTACCAGACTGTTTAAACAATACTTGTTCACCTGGGGTTTAGTAGGTTATTAGGTAGCAAAACAAGGAAATGTGGTGAGATGTTGGGTAGAAAGAGAAAAGAATTTTTGATGTCAGGTGGAGAAACAGCATAACCATATATGTTGCAGATGAAGGTGAGAATGAAGTTGCAGATGAAGGTGAGAACGTGTGTGGTCATGGTTGGGCTTGGGAACCTTGGAAGGTGTCAGCTGAACATATGATATTTAATATCTGTATCTTTGGGTCCATCTATTATTTTTCTGGAAACCGGATAAAAGGATCCTAGCACTCAGTGGTGGTAACTAAACCACCAGTACCTGTGCAAAAGCCTCATTTCCTTCCATTGTATGGTCAGCAGTCCACAATACTGATGGTGCCGTGGCTACTGCTGTCCTTATTCAGATAACATTTCACAATGAATTAAGGACATTTGTGTCTAAATTAGTAACTCAGAATTAAGCCCTTAGGAAGTTTGAGCTTCTTCCTCCTATACACCACCATATATTGAATTGAAGGCATGTGAACTGTGCTCATTGCAAAATAAGCATAGAACTGTCTAAAACCAGTATTTTATTTCCACCATGAACTAAACCTATGCCACGACATCCCTTTAACTTAGAGTGGAGCAATTTATCTCTGTTCAACAGAAGACAAAGCACATGGATTATGATTTCCTAAAGCCCTGGTTTTTACATATTCTGTGAATTACTTTCTTCTTTGAGTTGTGAAAGACTGTATATTAAGCTGTGCTTTATACACCAAAAGAATACACTTTCACAGAACAAGCTGATGCTCAAAATCTCTGGCTTACTGATAGCGGACAGCATCCAGAGCCATGAATCTAATGTGCATTCACATACAGAACAGAACACAATATGCAAGTCTTGCGATTTTTCTAGTCCCTGTCGTAAAAGCTGTGATAAACGGGGATGGAGCATTAGGAGCTACATGCATTTGTTTATTCCCATCTAAACCTGTGTAGCTCTGCTGGCTACACAGTAGGCAGTAGGCTCCAGGCGCGTGAAAGCTCTTAATGCATCCCTAGGTTACACATTGCCATGCCCAGAGTTCGGGCTTCCAAGCAAGAAACTCTTTTTCAAAGAAATTAAAAACTTGCCAAATTTATTCTTCATTATGGGTAAATCAAAACATCCAGCTGCATTTGAAAGTTGCTGCTTTGGCAGTGGTTTTTATATCTGTATGGAGCATGTGCAGTTGTTAGCACATCTAAATGTACTGTCCAAAGTATATTGTATAACTCTCCAAAAACAACTGCACATATCTGCAAATCCAGCCTCCTACAGATTTGGATGTTAATGTCAGCTGCTTTGCTGAGGTTGTTCATCTTTCTTTTTGGCTATAATATCACAATATGAACTGCCTTTTTGTCTATCAGTAAGGAAAGCGATAAGCTGACTGTGGAGTCTGATCAGCACTTTGCATCTTTTTGAAAGCATAAATGAAATTCTAGTGTTTTCTGAGTTTGACTAACAATTTCTATCTTTAAGGCAGCTTGGTTGCTCTGAGATTGCTGCTTTAACTCCTGCATAATATAGTGCTGCCTGCTGTGGATCACTGTAATGGCTCTTTTGCTATCCTTCTTTCACTGCAGTGCAGTAGGGCTACCCTCTCCAGAACAATGTACTTACCAGTTATTTCAAGATTGGGAGAAAATAATTATAAATACTTTTCTTTATTTTGATCTCTGAGCTTCAGAAGACCATAAATCCTTGTGTTGTTCCTCATTTGGGAGCAAATGGTTGTAAAGATCCTGGCTGTTCATTTTAGGATGATTATAAACCGTGGCTTGCTTATTCTTTCCTCCTTACTTGTTACTTTTTAGCCTCTTAGTAGATTGCCTCAAAATAGCTGCTCCTATGCCAGACTTAAGATAACTTTATCTTCTAAGGTTTCACAATACAATTGTGCATTAAAAGGGGATATGTTAAACCAATTGGTATTTTCTTCCAGCTTTGTCAGGTTATTTGGTTACATTTTAAGCTTTGATTCCGCACAGACCCAATCTTCCACTCATTAACCAATTATTTTTAAATAGAACATTTATAGATCATAATTTAGTATGCATTTTCTTGAGAAAAAGGGCAAATTAATATATGTAAACATGGATGAATCTATTTAAATATGCTGTCCACAAAATCCTTACAATATGTAAACAACATTTGTTATGCCTTAGAGATAACATATGATTGGACTCACGAGACCCTGTTTATCCTACCAAACAGTTTCTTTTATAACTTCAAAGGGAATTTTATATATTTATGGCAATAGCAGGGTGTTAAGTGCAGCTAGACAGAAATTATACCTCAGCTATTTAGTTAATGCCAATAGGGATTAAATTAGATTTTATAGCTGTTAGTAGAAGTCTGTTTTGTAGCTAACAAGTGGGATTTTTAAATCCTGGAAAGCATAATCCTATTATAAAACTGGCAGCTGAATTAACATTATCTAGGAAGCAAGTCTTCACGGATTAACATTTTTTGACATTAACAAAGAAAAACTAATGCTACAGGGATATTAGATGCTTTTCCCAAAAGTAGGGAAAAAAAGAAAGTGAATATAGGACAAGATAAATGGCACAAATCGTGCAGGAAGGAAAAATGGAGTGAAATATGCATGAGGTGAGATCTGGGAGTGGTCATGTTCTGCCTGAAATACAAAGGAAATACACTGAGTAGGAAGAGATAACACAATTGATAATTCATATATTAACCCACAGATTAAATTTATACATGCCTTGTGACTAATTCCCAGTTATCCAAATGAGCATGGAATAGCCACTGAGGCCTTCTCCTGTCCTGGGGGGCTGTCTCTGCATTCCAGCTGTAGGAGCCAAAGACTGGCAGCAGTGCAGAAGGAACACTCATCCCTTAACTGAAAGGCCCATCAAGCTGTTCCACAGAGACCCTGATGAAGTTCTCCTTACACACTTTGAAGAACAGTTCTGGGACAGTTGCTGTAGACAGTGGTACAGGGGATGAGTGGGACACTGAACTTTCTTGTCCTGCAATACCTTATTCTAAGCATTGATAGACTGAATAGCTATGAGGGTATATACCATGTCATATTTCAATTAAAAAATCTTTGTCCACATCGCAGTTGCAGAACAAAACTTTTATTACTTAAAATTGTGAAGTATGCAGCTCCTGTAAATAATTTTTAAAGCTCTGTGGTTAGAATTTGAGGCTTTACTTAATCACAGTTGCAGCACTGAAATAATGAAAATAGTACTTTTTTGTGTGGAGGATTAAGAAGAATCCACTTAATAAACCTATCAGTCACAATAACATGACAATTTCTTCTAGATTTTGCAACATCATATTCAGTGTTGTTGACCCAATACAGATTTTACAGTAACTTCTTTTGGCTTCCGTCTTGTGTCATAAATTTCTTCCTTCTTATCAAACAGAGAATTTCAGTAATTACAAATGAGAGTGTGAAATATCTAAGTTGCCAAACTGTCTATCCTCCTCTGAAGTCAGTGACATGAGGAATAACCTTGGAACCGTTATTTCAGTGGGAAAACGCACATCATTTGGCATAAACAGGACCAAGATTTATACCCTGTTGTGTGCATTTTGCACCAATGATAATGAACCCTAATAGGAATGGGAAGTAGTTGTTTGCCCTCTGTTGTGGCTCTTTTTCAAAAATCTGTCCTCCAAATGTGGTTTTTATTATTATTTCCATATGCAACAGTCTGTAAGCCTGGCGCTTTAAAGCACACAGGTATCCTTCAGCCATTGCCACAGCCCTCTGAGGTGCTGAGAATGTTCAGAGAAATGGGAGTAGAATGTGCCTGTGATTTCTCACATCAGGAAGGACATGAACTTGATGTCTCCCAGAAGCACATGGTCCTTGATAAAAGGTCTATCTTTCCTTCCCCCTTAAGTAATGAGCAATGCTATGTCATTTTGTTTCCAAGTTTGCTGTCTGAGTTGGAAGGTATACAGACCTGGCCCATAAGACAGGTTGTTTTAAAAATGTTTGCCTCAGCTTGTGTCGATAGGCTTAGCTCTTCATTTTTCATATGGAAGCAGCTGTCAAATGAGAAATAAAGAAAGATTATGTGGAATGAGACTGTTACATAACCAGGGAGTTTCAACTACATCACCTGACTAGATACTCATCATCTGCCTTCAGTCTCTGGAAGGGAGAGATGGAGATACAAGAGGGCAATGGGCTGACTGAGCAGAAGACCCTTCCTCCAGATGATCCTATGCCTGCTGTGACTGGCTGCTGCCTGACTGTAAAAGAGGTCATTGAATGGGAAGGGAAGGATGAAGGATGCTTGGCTCTGCCACTCATCACTCTTGTATCTGAATATGTGTTTTTCTGGAGTAGATGCTTTGTAGAAGCTCGTTCGGGGACAACCTGTGGAAAACAGCAGCAGCATTGCCTAAACATTGCCAGCCAGGCCACCTGACCTCAGAATCTGGCTTCATGTTGTCAAATTTGCTTATCATCCATGAGATACAGTGGAAGAACTAAAGAGAAAAATAGATGCCCAGAAATGTGAAGGTGGGTTGTGATTTTCAGTGCTTGAGGCTGTTACAAGCAGTCCTGCACACATATGCTCTATTTTGTAGCTGGAGGTGATTCATGCACTGAGCAACCTCTGAGTAGTGCTTGATGTGAACTGACAGAAACTAGCAGAAAGAGCAACTGGCTTCTAGCCTCTGACAGCAATTCCCATTCCTGGTCAGCAGACATCACCTCTTCCTACATCCACCTCTTCATTGAAGTGTGGTGCTACATAGCAAAACATTGCATGGCTCATGCCTTCATGGGGGTGATGTTTCCTGCAGGAAGAGCAGAAGCTCTTTGCCATAAGTAAGGGCTCTCAGACATCTCCCCCTTTTTTTTCCCCAATGGAATCTCTGGGATTTTATTGTGCTACTAGCAGTGAACAGAGCCACAAGTCTCACCTTTCAAAGCCATATAATCTTGGCAACCTGACTAAAGTAAAAAAATATTATAATAATAATGTATGTTGTGCATATTTAACGGGTGGCGGCAGAAAGCCCAGATAATGACAGAGGCGACATCTGTGAGCTGGTTGTGTCCCCCGGAGCTGGAGGTAAGGAGGCTCTTTTCCAGTGTGGTCCAAAAGTTGGTAAGTGGAAGACAGAGTGTGAGGAAATGTTAGTGAAGCAAATGAGGTGCTGCTGAGGAGCAGTGGAACAAAGCAGCAGCCTCACAGCTCAATGAAGCCTTGCCTGGGGTTTCACATGGGCTGCCTATAGGCCCTTTTTTTTACTCTCACTCTTCAAGAAAAGAGAACTTGTGCTACCTTTTAAATGGGCAAGTTACACACAGGAAGTTCCCACCTTGTCAGCCAGACAAGTGGCTTTCTTACACCCTGAACTCCACAAGTGCTTAGTAAACTTTGTGTGTGTAGTAAATCTGCCATGGCTATCAAGCCCAATTCCTTGAGTCAAGCAGAGCATTTATAGAATTGCAACTTTTTTTTTGTTTTACTGGTGAATGTATCTGGCAGGGGAAACTAGAACTTCCATTTGGGATCATTTGTCACATTAGCACATTTCCTTTGAAGTTGCTTTATGCAGCAGTGTCAAAAGCTTTCTCACATCTTGACTGCCCTCCACAGTCTCTCAACACCTCTCTTGAAGTAAGTGGCCAAAGCTGGAAATTGTATTTCAGGAGCAGCTTCACCAGTGCTGAGTAATTATCATGAAATCATGACTGCAGCTTGTTCTGTCCTGTCTTCTTCTTTACCCAGCCAGAATCAATAGATATAATGAACAATAGACTTTGTTCTTACTTCATTTTACAGCTGCATAATTTCAGGTATTTTGAAGCATCCTTAGCACTGGAACATGATATAGTTGCCTTGAGTTGACTTTAGACACATGCATTCAAGAGTGCTATTCCCAGCAACACTGGTAATCCCTGAATGTGCTCTTAAGTGCTTGGAAGTCTGCTTTTGTGCCTACTCAGCAATATTTCTGTCCTCTTCTGGTAGCTTGTTGTCTCCTTCATGCCAAGGTTATCAGAAATATATCTTCTGTCTGAGGCCGTTGAGCAATCAAAATTTGCCTAGCAGACTCTGACAAGAGACATATGCAAAGCACATAAGCCATGGCCTTTTTATTTAAAAATGTCTAGGATAGGAAAGAGGAAATAATGGTCATGTCCATGGTGGCATGGGTAAAAGGCTTCCTGAAAGCTGATGGATCAGGGTCAGAGGGGAAGCCAGAACATGGGAATGTCTTGATGGTGAATGATCAAGGAGAGACTGTGGACAAATATTTCTTTAAACAGCTGATGGAAATATCTCAAATTCTTTCTGACTCTCATGGAGAACTTTAACCATGCTGGAATCTACTGAGAGAAGCATGAGATGGGTCACAAGAAATCCAGATTTCTGGAATGCAAGGAAGACAAATTTTTGGTGCAAGTGCTGAGCA
The DNA here is from genome assembly GCA_013397975.1 of Machaerirhynchus nigripectus. NCBI lineage: Eukaryota > Metazoa > Chordata > Aves > Passeriformes > Dicruridae > Machaerirhynchus > Machaerirhynchus nigripectus. Next base: position 1,315,526 of record VZRQ01002060.1, read on the forward strand.
GCTAACTAGGGGAGATGCTTTGCTGGAATCCTGAATGAAAATGAACTGTCAGTCAATAGCAGTTTTGACTGCAGGAGCTGTCAGATGCTGGAGTTTATGATCCTGAAGGCAGCGAGGAAGGCAAGGACACAAGACTTCAGCTGGTGGACAGAACTGATTCCACATTAAGCTTCCCCTGAAGGCAAGGGAGCTCATAACGGCTAGTCAGACTCCAGTGACAATCTGCACAAAATGCAAAAAAAATCATCTGAAGGGTGGAAGAACAGACAGGCATGGCAGAAGGCCAGCTTGCTGAACAGGGAACTCTTGATTTAACTCAAACACAAGAAGGAAGCATACAGGAAATGGATGCAGGAATGGGCTACCAAGAAGGAATAGAGAAATATTACCTGGACATGTAAGCACAGAATGAGGAAGGTCAAAGACTGGCTGGAATCAACAGCCACAACCTGCTTGAAGGGAGATGCTGACGGGAGACAAAGGGAATAAAGTCTTTCCCATGCAGCTGCTCAGACACTGGAAGAGGTTGTCCAGAGCACTGGTCTGTCCTTGCTCCATGGGTGTGTACAAGCCCTGGCTGGGGGAGGCCCTTACCAGCCTGGTGTAGAGTGGTAGTTAAGCCTGCTTTGAGGAGGCAGGTGGATGAGGTGGTCTCCTGAGGTCCCTTTCCTTTCTGAATTAGACGTGTGATCGCATGATTCTCCTAGTGGTTAGAAAACTTGTCCAGGAAGCCAGGAGCACAGGTCTATTTGTCCTTATCTGGAGTGATAACAGGAGCACCCTGCTTGCTAAATAAGACTCTGGTGCTCCATCTGTATGTACGCACCCATGTGGTAAAGACATCCTCCACCTTGCTTTAAATAAGTAGATATTAACTGGGCCACAGACCAAATCTAGGCCTGAAGCTGACTTTCTAGCTCAGTAATCAGGACATGAACCTAAGAGAAGACAGACCTGGATTTATACTCGTGCTCCAGGGACAACTTGTACATTTTGGTCTATGGCCCTTTTTTTCAAGCATCACAGTACATGTGTCCCTGTGTGGTTCTATTCCTAGTTTACTAACATAATCAAGAAATCAGATCCTCAACAGACATGAAACTGATACCATCACTATACTACCTGGGAAATTTTCATTTGTGCATTTTCGTAATAGCCTGCCAGCTCCATGAGCAGCTCTTCCGGTTATTCCAAATTTTGTTCATCTACAGATGTAGCTATGAAATGAACAGCTGCAAGTGTGGCATGCTTGAGCATCTTGTGGTATTAAGACGGAGACTCCACTGATACATGTTTTATTTGCAAGTTAAAATTCAGAGCACTGTATCACTCAGCTGGGCTGACCCACATGTAAGGGTCTGTACATGCAGCTTGTTTTTCTGAGCCCTTTGTAGAACGTGATGGAGGAGGAGGAGGAGCAGCTCAACTGGGTTAAGCACAGTAGATGGTTTAGATAGGAGCTTCTGGCTACCCTGCTGCTCTTGCAGTTGATTAGCTGTTTTCAGTAATTATGCATTTCCATCAGGGGTGCAATGGTTATCACCTCTGGTAATGAGATTACTCCCATTTCATACAAGTGTAATGTTCTGCCAGTTCCCTTTTGGCACTTTACACGTTTGCTTGACTCGCGCTTTCAATGCTTGCCGAGGTTGCACACCATCTTCTCTCCTATGGACTCATCGAACCATGCAAATGGGTTCCCCAGCATTTGTTAGTCTTGTGGAAGCAACCTATAGGCCTGCCAAGGTAGCCTCATAGCACGTTCAGTAAAGGGCTTGCTTTGCAGTAACCACAGTGAACTAGTTCCGGGTTTTATTTGTTGTCACTTGTTTCCCAAGTGGCTGTACCAGGCTGTCACAGAATGGGAATTACATGTCTTTCACTTATGTGAAAGCATCTCTGTAACATATAATGTGACATAGCATCCCAAAGCATGGGTTTGCACCCTGTTCACCACAGTAGGAAAGGTGCCATTCTTTCATCACAGTATTGAAAAACTTGCAGACTTTGCTTGGATTCCCTAAATACAGAGTACTCAATCCCCAAAGCACTGTTAAAAATCATTATTGCCAATTATAGAACAAGCCAGAGAAGTGGATGCTGATGTTGCATTTGACTTTGACAAATGATTTGTCCATTCTTCTGGTGGAAATTTCCCTGGAAATTTTTTAAATGGGCAGAAAGAAAGATACCTTAGAAAGGACAAGTAAATCATTGAAGAAGGTACAAAATTGTAATGCACACTTCTGGAGCTTAACAAAGAGGAAGGAGTATGCAGTGAAACATTATACTGCACGGAGCTGCAGATTCCAGGCATTCCTTTTGATGGAGCCTCTGAAGGAAGTATAGAGGCTGTGTATCCCTTTTGAGGCAGCTTTACAGGTCACAGATCTGGCCTAAACAAAAGTATTTTTTTTCTAAACTACTCCTTTCATTTTCCTCCTCCTCATGTCAGGGCTCCAGCAGAGTTTTGTAAGCAGTCCAAGGGCCATCCTGGCAGCATCTACCTCCCTGCCTCTGGGGACTGATTCCAGGTCATAGATCAGAGGGAAGGTATACTTCACAGAGTGCATTGGCGCAAGCACACCTCCTTTCATAGTTATTTTTTTTTCCTTCCAGAGTGTGGCATGAAAAGGGCAACACTGTAGGCTACCAATCAACCACCTCCTTAAAATAAACCCCATCATCACAGTATCTTTCATGTAGACATCCCAGGGAGTAAGCTGCCTGGTGCAAAGAAGGGCATCTGGTTTTCACCCTGTTCTGGAAATTGAGTACATAAATGCGGGTTTTGCCAAGAAATATAAATGCAAGTGCTTGAGCAGCAGCCTTGGAGTGTGGAGACATCCTTCACTCTCCATGTGGTTCCAGAAGTCATGTGACAAGTTCCTTTAATGCTTTTTGCCATTAAAATTGATCCAAGATCCCAAAAGGTAAGCTATGAAATTCCCCTTCTGTGTGAAGCTGCCAGATTTCCAGAAAGAAAGAATCCCATCAGGAGACCAGAAAACAATGCTACCTCTGCAGAAAACCTCTCCCTATCATGTCAAAAAAAGGTCTTCTTCCTGAAGGTGCTGCTAAAACCAAATACTCCCAAGCAGTGGCATTTAGGGAAAAAGACATTAAAGGTGACTTCTTTAAGAATGGGAGGACCTGAGACTCCCACACCAAGAAGAGGCACAAAGGAGCTGTCAGATGAAGCCTGCCACTCAAGGAAACAGTCTCCTTCCTTCCTTCTTTTCCATGTATCGTTTCTTGCCCATGGCCCTTGTTTTCAACATGCTAAAAGGAAACAGGGTGGTGCAGTTGCTTTCTCTGGGCTTTAGAGAGTCAGGCTTTTTGAGGCCAGGCACCAGCTGTGAAGTTAAATTGATAAGATCTACATTTCAACAGAATAAGACATGTAATTCACCCTTGAAAAGTCAGAAGCCTTATTTCTGAGAAACTGCTATTTAAGAGAAGATTTGACTATGCTCTTTAATTCAATGTAATCTACTTAGTCTAATTATATACTCATTTCTTCTCTAGCTGAGAATAACAGTAATATAAAAAAGTCATATGAAATTTGAGATCTTTTTCAGAATTGCATGAGGTCACTAAGCTATGGTCATGTAAGTGCTGTGAAGACAACACCAGATTTTCATTGAGAGGGTTTGATAAGGGACTTGTATTGTTGCAGAGGAAAACACACTTGGAAAATCTCACTGTTGATCTTGTTAGTTCATGTAAAGCAGTAGCTGCAATAATAAGGAAAAAAATCACATCTAATTTCCTGAAAATGTGTCAAGTGGAGAGAATATATTTTAATAGCAGTTGTATTATTAACTCTCTGAGATTCCAGTGTATTTCAGTGATCTCTAAACACAGCTGTATAGTAAAAGTGCCAGTGCTGGCACAAGCAGCATCTGAGTAAGTTCCCCGTTGTGCCAAGACTGTGACATTGCGTTCTGCTGGAGATCTCTTTGGCTTCGTTTCATGCATACCTAGCAGATTTAGCAGATTGTGAAAATGAATGTTTTCCATTCTCATGGCTGATTTTTGCACGCATCTGTTCACTCCTCTAAACCTTAGTTACATGCTGCTATGAGAATGAAAGGGTATAATTTTTTCCTTGGAAATTGGGATTGTTTCATGCACCACAATTTCTGCTTAAGGATCCTGCACAGAAATTGTGAAACACTTGTCTCACTAATGTCTTAGAAAAAAGTATAGCTACAGGGATGCATTTCTCTCTCCTTCTGCATGCATATCTGGGCTTCATGTAGTAGGAATTACGTGCATAAATCAAGAGAAAAGTACTCCCCCTAGAATGGAAAATACCTGTTGGCAGGTACCAAAAGATAAATATTTAAACATGGCATTTGCATATAACATTAATAAACCCACACTGATTATGTCGCAAATTCTGTATTGTAATTCACAATTCTTACTTCATATACCAGGCTGCAAGTTACTGTGAGTGCTCAGAGTTTGCCAAATTGTTTGAATATTGTAGCTGTGCTATATTACAGGGCTTACACAGGCATTTATGTGCTGAACGCTCCTCATTTTATTTTTTTGCAAAAACATAGCCTGGCAATTAGCTCGACACAATGAGCTTGAATAGGGTTATGAAAGAAAACGGATGTATGTGACACTCCAGAATTAACAGTGTTTACACTCTTGCTTCTTAAAAGTTACATTTCTGGAATGTTATATTTTTATGCTGTAATTTCTCTGTGTTAATCATTCTAAATACCCTTTATTATTATTTTTTTCCATAAAGGAGGGGTATAAATGGCTTAACCACATTCTCACAAGAGATCTAGGCAAAGACAAAGGCTGAGATTCAGATAGCTCTCAGCCCACCCAGCCCTTGCAACATTGCTAATAAATAGCACAAGTCTGGAGTTTTTCTTCAAAATTATTTGTGTTCTGCAGATTTGTATTCCCTTTGTTGCAGACATGTACTTCTCTGAGCCGTGTCCCCATGCCACCAAAATTAACATGCACCATCTAATGATGGTAAAGACAAGGATACAAAAGCAAAAAAGCCATCAGTAGGAGCATTGTGCCCCACAGTACTCTTAGCACACTTGCTTCTTGTGCATCCAAAGCACCCATTAAACCTTTATATCACTCTTCAGAGACTGTAATTTCTTTTTCCATAGCATAAAGTTTACTGGTTCTTCTCTTTTCTAAGGCACCCTCTTTGCTGAGTAGTCACACAAAGGGAACAGAGCTAAAAAGTGAGTCACATTAGTCATGCTGCGTAAGGTCCAGTGAAGTGGATTTCCAATTATTGCTAATTTATTCAAGGGTAAATTGTTGCACTGCAAGGGGGCGAGCAGTAGGGGTGGGTGCAGAGCCCAGTGGGCGCCTGGCGGGGCATGTTGTGCTCAGGCTGTCATGGTTGCTGCATCTCCCAGGCCTGGCTTCAAGCTGCAGGCACACACATGCAGAGGACCCTCTGCTGTCTCACAGAAAGATGAAAGAAATATTGGGTTTCATTGTCCCCTTGCTCCTCTGTGGTCGCTCTGGGGACCCAGATTGCACATGGGAGCTGAGCTAGGCCTGAGAGTGGCTGGTCACAGGAACATCAGGTCTGCCCTTGTGGCTTGGTCCTGCCAGAGGCTCCTGTGAGTGTGGGGTGCTTCCCACTCATCTGTGTTACCGGAACTGTGTGTCCCCTCTGGTCTGGGAGTATTTCATGGAGGAGAAAGAGAGTACCATGACCTAAGGCTATCATGTAGCGGTGCTGCAGGCAACATCCAGGGCCCCAGGAGGTCTCAGGGTGAGCCTCCACTGTCACACATGCTTGGCTGTGCCCAGCCACAGAGACAAATGAGGAAGTGTGGCCATCAGCAGCTCTGTGCTTTAGCCGGCATGCTGTAGTCCAGGGAGCTCGTTGTGGAACACATCCCTCCTGCCTTGTGCCCAGACACAGTGTTGCTCCTTTAGCTTTGTCATCAGCATGGGTTTCAAACCATTGCACACCAGGCACTGCTCAGCTCTCCGTTATCTTCTCTCCAACATCCATGCTCCAGTAGGGACATGTAGGAGAAGTTGTATTTCCTTTTCAAGACCCTGTCCTGTGCAAGCTAGTGCATATGTTGTCCATGTTCTGGCAATGCAGGGCGGGAAATGTCCCCACTCACCTCATAGAGCATCTAGTCAATGCTTTGTTATGCAGCTGGAAAGCTCACATGTGTGGTCACCTTAGCTAGGATGATCAGAGCACTGGGTGAAGACATGTTTGCAATTATTAGCTACACAGCCTTGTGGTTGAGAACAGCTGGTTTGATTTCAGTGGCAAGCTGTATGTTTCTGGCTGGGCGAAGTGGCTGCCCATGGGAACCAAGTCCATCTGGGCCCTTCCCCAAGGGCCACTCTCTCTGCTCTGACTAAAGAGTATTTCCCAGTCGAGCTTGCCAGCCTTTGTCTGCAAAGGAGCTAGCTACTAATTTTCACAAGCTGTGCCTTAGTGAACTTTTGAAGGCCTTCTAAAAAGCTGAGGATCTTTTCAATGAAGTTTAGACATGCTACTTTAAAAGTCTCATTTAGCCCATCTGAATCTCTAAGTCAAAGACAATTAACGTATCATTTATAGCAATTTGCTCTGCTCAGGGATCACGGTGGTACTTGCAGAGCCAGAAAGGCTGTATTTTCCTTCTTTGAGTAGGAAGAAATACACGGAAACAGGTGGGGTTTGGAGCTTTACAGGTTGGAATTAATCCTGCTGTCTCTCGCATTCATTTAAAATTTCCATTCTGATAAACTCAAAGGAAAATCATGTTTCTTCAAGGAAACAAAATGCCCTTAGACTTTTAGGACCTTTACTGTTGCTACCCCCTGCATGCTAGGGGGTGGCAACAGTAAGAATAACCAGTCTTATTTTACCAACTCCTATATAGTCTATGATGCTTTGCAAAACTTTCCTGCACATTTTTAATATGTGAGTGCTAATTTGTCATGGAATTACAGGTTTGGGCAGAAGGTTGTAAAGTGTTTACATCTGTGAAGATTTTGTTAAACTGGAATGCTGCTGTATTCTCCACTGGTCTGATATTTTACATAATGGAGATGTAAGTTTGCTTGCCTTCCCATTTTTTCTTTTTCCATTATAAAATGTAAGAGCTGAGAAGCAATTAGAAATGGTGTTCTTCTTTTGGCAACTGAAAACTGTTAATAGTCGGAAAGTTATGTTTGCGGCATAGATTGCTAATAAAATTCGCCTCTTCCTGCCAAAATCAGAGAGTCCAATTTTCAACATCTCCCCGGTCTCTCTCTCTGCACGAGCCATTCACACCGAACTCGCTGCACTTCTGGCTGTTTTGCTTGTGCACTCTGTCAAAAAATATTTTCTGCATCTCTAATTTCATCAAGATATGCTTGACTGCGAGTGTCAGCATCACCGAGCAGTCGTGTTTAATTCAAAATTCGCTGCGTCTGTGGCTGCGGCAGCTGAACAACTGAAATATCAGTGAGGAACCAGACCACCGAGGTGCCGCGGTTTGTTGGCGTGTTTGTGCAATTAGGTGGGAAACGTCACTCTTGTGTGACTGCCTGTGCTTCAGCAGTGCTCTGCTGACCATATCGCATCCATTTCTAGTATTTACGTCAGCAAAGGGTTGTATGTAAAAGCTCAGGAGGTAATGGTTGTGTGTACCATATTAGGAAAAATAAAAAATTCTCTCTTTTTTCTCCCTTAAGTCAAAGTAACACATTTTTGAATAGCGGTCTGCAGTGATATTTAGCTCATCTGTGCAATTGCCAAGGTATTTCTTACACTGAGATATAGTCAGTGGTGTTCAGGCTTTGGTAGTCCTGAAGTCAGATGTGGGTAGGACAGCAAAGGTGAGAGCAAAGACTTGAAGAAAACAGATGGAAAAATGTGGAGTGTCTGCCTGTCTCTTAAATATGGATTGTTTTGGGGAACATCAGTGTTTTTTGAAGTGAAGCTTTAATATTAATTTGTCCTCACTTTCACTGTTGATTGTGATCTACCTTGGACACAATGGTGATTTTCTCCTGTCCTGGATATTTTATTGTCCCTATTTTATTGCCCTGCCAGAAAGGTTTTTGAGCACTGGTACACTGGGAGAGGTAGATGCCCAGGTTATCAAGTGAGTGACGTCAAGGCATTGCACTTCTATTCTGAGTTGCCTTTGGACATGGTATTGTACAGTGAGGGGTCACGTGTTGGGAGCAGGCGGCTGCCTGGACCCTTCAGAGGTGTGGGGTACAGCTGGGCTGATGTGGCCCAACATGGAAAACAGGCCAGTGAACTCAGTTCACATTGTGTGTAAATCCAACCATTTCTGATCTTCCCCTGAATATATTTAGCAAGGGAATTGGGTTTAGAGGGTGATTGTTTTGAATGATGAGCTGTTCATTACATCTGTTTTCCTTGACTGCTGATGTGAAATAATTGACAGATGAAATGTGAGAGGATAATTTCATGTTTCACACCAGTGAGTCCATTTTATTTGGTACCCTTCTCACATGATTGGGGAAGACTAGTGTCATATGAATCCTTTGCCTAACTGAATGGTGAATCAGCAGGTCAATGATGAGGTCATACCAAGACCTCCCGAAAAGCTCTTTATTGTTGTTTGGGTTGGATTGGGTTTTGTGTAGGCTTCTGAATAGGTTTTGTGATGCAGCATGCAGTTTAAGTACTTTCCCCTTGGTTCAGATTTATTCCTGGCTGGCACTGCCAAAGATTGCGACTCTCTGACAGAAACAATACTTGGTAGCAGTCCCTTTTCTGGCAGATTTGGCAGAGTCACCAGTGGTTGGTCAGACACAGACAGTGGACGGTGCTTGCCGTCCAGGGATAAAATCTTTGTCTTGGGGATGAGCAGTACTTGCATGAGCTTGTGTGACACCTTGTTAGGGAAACAGGGTGCCCAGGCTCTGCCTGCATCAGGCAAGCCTAATAAGTCATGGGATTTAATCAGAACAGAAGGGCCAGACACAAGTGAAACAAAACCTGTGGTAGGTTTTATCCTGGTAGACAGGCCTGAAGTATCCTTAACTGCTTGCTTTGCTTCAGATGCAACTGGCACATAGCAGAGGGCAGCCCTGTGTGCTGTGAAACGAAATGACTAACCCAAACCACAGCAGGTACTCATGGTGAAAAGGAGACCTTAATCGCCAGGAACAGCTCCCCAGAGCAGTCACCAGTGCTCCCAGGCTGCTGCCCAGTACAGAAACTTGAAAAGCAAGGCAAAAGTGCAAAAATACACCTCCTTTCTCCACTACACATTGGAAGTTAATGTTTGTGTTGTAATCCTGAAGCTTCATGGAGATCTATAAAATAGTATTTGTCTCGTGTCTGTCAGTGTCAGTGCTTGACTCTGAAAAGATAACAGCATTTCCTTCTGCTGCCCCCATGACAGAACAGGGTGGGGGAGTCAGAGCATGGCTGCTAATGTGAGCACAACATTGGTGACACCATCCTGGCATTCAGAGTGCTAATCCTTTCTGTATATCTGAAGTGCGTCAGTAGAGTTTCCTTGAGACACCAGTGCTCTGGGAATAGAGCCGATTTCTAACTTACAGAGGGCTCTGCACAGTCGCCACCTCGCATACTCCTAGCACAAGATAAATAATTGCTTTACGTTTCTGCTTCTATCAGTGGTACTATTCTTGTGGCTGTTCCCAGTCCCGATGCTCGGTCTCCCTGCCAGCAGGTGCGGGAAGCTCAGTGAGGGTGGTCCAGCTCGGCACACTCTGTGAGAGGGTATCCTATGTTTCTCAGTAACAGCTTCTCCGACCGGCGGATGAGCCCCAGAGGGAGTCCTAGACAGTCCTGCGCTGGGCAGAAGAAGTTGGCAGCGACACAGGGCCTCAAGGATGTAGTTTATAAAGCCGGGAAAAAATCCCCTCCTGTGGTGCAGTGCTCTGTGCCAAGGCCATCATCCTTCCAGCCAAGGCGGGCTGGATGGGTCTCCCATAAGAGTCTGTCAACCCCTTTCATTAGGCAGCCAGAGGGGCTGCTGCTGAGTGATGCATGGCACCTCCTTCCACCCCATGCGTGCTTCCTGCCAGCCAGGGGAACAAGAGGCTGGGATTAGAAATCAAACTCTGGTTTTTCTGCATGACTGTGCAGGGCATATTNATTGTTCTGGATGTGGTTTTCAGGGGTTTGTCTGTCTCATTACAGCGAATGCATCACCTGCGTGACTCAGTCATTCTTTGGCTGCCTGGGGAGAGAGGCCTTCAAGAGCAGTTGCAACAATAATCCTGTCTCATTATGGCCCATGGCACTGCTGCTGTGAAAGTAGGCAAGCTAGCAGATCTCCTTCTTAGAAAATACCAGTCTAGCCGTGCGGAAAAACTACCTTCTATTACTGGGTAGTCAACGCTATATTGTGGACTTCCGTAGATGGGGTAATTTAAATCACAATAATTAAAATGAAAAAGTGATGCCAGGATAAAGCAATTTCCTTTTCCTTCATCTGATACCTATAGTGGAAAAAGAAATTGCTAAAATCTCTGTTGATAACAAAAAAAAATTCAAAAGATATTCTGCAGCCCGCAGGTATACTAAATATTTGTACAAAGCAAATCTACAAAATCCTCATATTTCTCTGTGTTTGTCTGATGATCTTTTCCCTGTGCATTTGGGGAAAGGTGATCAGACTGTATGCAGTCAGTGGGTCCTGCTTTAAGTCACTAGCTCAGTTTGCCACTTTTGTGGTCTGCCAGGCTTTTCCAACCACAGCCCATTCACTGGCATTTCCTTCGTGCCACACTTCTTCTGGTGAACACCCATCCTTCAAGGACAAGGGCTGGAATAGGTTTAGGTAAAGGTTTAGCAAATCGTCTTCATAAAGAAGAACTGTGAACTGTCACTGAAGTCTATTCCTATGAATACATCTCTTCCTATAAATCCATCTAGGACCACTGGGAGCTGTGGTTCTATTACAGCCTTTGTCCACCATCATGGGGCAGCATAAAGCTGCTTCCCTCTGCCCATCCTGCAGCCATGGCTTCCCCAGAAGCTTTTCCCTTTGCCTGCTTCCAGGCCTGACCAAGGAGCTCCCTGGAGCTGCATGGGGCCCTCCAAATGAGGGCTTCTGGAGCTGGAGTTCATCTCACTCACACTCCCACTGAGTGGCCAGAATGGCACTGCCGTATTTTAGAGAATTCACTGCAGGAACATCCTCCCAAACAGTAGATGTCCTTGCCAAGGAAGGGTAGTCAAGCTTATGTTTTCCATAAGAAAGATGTTTCCTGAATGATTAATTTTTTTTCTCTGATTCTCTGTATTAAAATATTTTTTTAAAAGAGAAAATATTTCTTAGTGCATGTGACTGTGTATTTTAAATATAATTAAAGGGAAACTAGTCTTTTTTCTCCCTCTAAAGGGTTGAATTTATACATTTTAATATGAAGATATTCTCAGTAGGGAGCAGGAGCCTATCATTGGCTCCTACTACAGGCAACACAAACTGCAAATCTAAAAGAAAGGGCTATGGCACAGAAAGGAGGAAGCGAATTTTAGATGCAGAGGGAGAATACAAGTATTTAGACCATAGCTGTAGCTATAAAGCTAGAGATAAAAGGCTTTTTCCTTTATATTTTCTTTTTATTGTTTTTTATAGTGCAGTACAATACAAACATTACAACCTGGCTGACTCCTGCAGAGATGCCAGGCACTAGCGTCGTGTCCAAAAATTAGCTTTATACATATGCTAAATTAAAGATTGGCAGCCGCAGCAGCACAAATCCCATATTGGCAGCAGTTTGCAAATCCCACGTTGGCAGTCTTCTCCACATAAAAGAAGAGAGGAAATACAAAGGGCAAAAAGCCCAAGAGTCTTTCTCTAGCAAATAGCAGCGAGTGGAACACAGAAACTATCTGCAGGGAAAAAAAATCTCCAGATTACTGGAGATAAAAGAATATAGCTGAATCTGTGATGAGCTCAAACAAGGGCCCATTTACACCTTTCGGAGAAAGAGACATTAGTAAGCAAATGTTGTTTTGGTGGGAAGGGTGGGAGTCTGGTGCCAGACAGAGGACAGCACTAGGCCCGGCGTGGTCTAGAATCAAGGGGGCTGGGTTCTTCTCCAACACTTGTGCAAAGGTTCATTTAAATCTCTTAAATTTGGCTTTTGCTAAATATATTAGACCTAAAGCATATAGGGTGAATTGGGTTCTCCTTTACAAATTGTGTGTTTTGATTTATCTGCAGAAAAAAATTATTTGCATGTTTTATGAACCAATCAAAATTGCCGTTGCTTTTAATTCGTTCATCCAAACATCCATATTTTCATGTTAATTCTGTTTATAACTGTGTTCAGGGTGCGTTTTACAAGTGTTTTCTCTTACATGTGTGGTTGGCAGCAGCTCCTTCTAGGTCTGCTCAGTTGGGATGGATTACTTAGCTCCTTCAACCTGCCCACCTATGTAATTTTGGCTGGCCTTGCTCCCTTAAGAAGTTACTGCAACTGGTAATTTAACATGAGCAGTAAATCTTTACAGTGCTTTGACTTGCCTGGGTTTTAGAAGTCATGGATCCTGTTTTCAGGACAGATCCCTGTATTTGAACCAAGATATGCAGTAGCAAGTGGCTGAGGGACGGTAGAAGAAGAGCCACAAGTTGTGATTTCACCTAATGCTTGGATGTATCAAAAAATGGGATCTCAAGATGGATGTGCAGAGATGTAGAATATTAATTTCTTCAGAGCTTTTGGTTTTGTTTAGTCTTTAAATCCCTATAAGGACTGAAGTATTTAATGAGCTCCAAACCCAGATCTTCAGTCTAGAAGAAGACATGATTTTTTTTTCCTTCCCCAGAAAGAAATTTGTAGTGAATCAAGTAGAAGCAGATGACAGAGGTTTAGTTCCTTTCCATTTGCAAGCCATGTGTCAAGTCTCACCACTCCAGCAGCCAGCTCCTTCTGAAACCAGTCAGTCCCAGGGTGGTGCTGCATGATCTGATGCACTGCTGAGCCAGTGGATGGGGACCCAGATCAGGTACCTCCACTGAGCAGGGCAGGGCACATGGGACTGGTTTTTGCCAGTGTTGTACATAAGTCTGGTGCACAGCATCCCCTGCTCTGTTGCATTGGCTTTCCCACCCCCTGCAGTGTGGGTCACTGGCCACCGTATCAGAAAACATGCCACAGAAACTGTGCCATTTCCAGGATCGTGTTTGATTTTCAGCAGCTCACACAATGCAGAAGTATGTGCTGGGAGACAACAAAGACCCTATGAAGGGGATCAGAGCTGTGCTTGGAGTCTCCAGCCACCAGTACTCTCTTCTCTGCCATCCAGATGATGCATGGGGAGAGCCAGACTGCAGGAAGATCTGGAATTACAGAGCACTCCAGTGTCTGTCCTGCAGGAGGGGGAGAGGCAGGGGGTGCAGCAGCAGCACAGTGAGGACTTAGCAGCAATGCAAGAGCTGCAGGATGAGATGGACCACATTCATAGCTGATGAACTCCCTTGCAAAGAGGGAACAAAACCACTGCCATGGCCACCTGGAAGCTGGTGATTGCACAGCCTTCTCTGCTTCACTACCAAACATTTGGGGCTTCAAAGTGAAAGCCAGCAGAGCTGTTGGCCCTCTCTTCCTGCAGGTGATAGACACAGGAGCTGTCAAAGCAGTCTTCGCTTGCATTGTCTTTCCAGCTGCATCAAGAGATGAAATCTAAAGGCTGGACATGGGATTTAGAGGAGGAGAAAGTGTTGTTACTCTATTATTCATTAGCTGACCTCTGCTAGTCATGGTCTGGACAAAGGCCCTTACATTTTCCACTGAGGCACTTACTGAAGCCTGGCTGTGCTCCATGCTCATGGTGGCTTTCTCTGCCAAGTCTGATTTTGCACGTTCACTCTGTGGAGTCTTCTCTCAACTCTGCAGCCCTGGTTTTGTTCCCGGGGTTTCTCTAGAGCCTGTAGGACCAGCTGTGTCCTTGAGTTGTCTGCATTTGTCTGTGGATGCCAAGATGCTTCAAACAGGAAAAATTATCAAGTGGCACGTTCCAAGCAAATCGAAAAGCAGCTCTGTTTCACACAATGAATAGTTACAGTAGTTTTCCTTTCGACAGTGTGGAAATGAACATCAGTCAAAAAGCACCAGAATATATTAATGAAATAATCCAGTCAAGGACTATTAATCACAAAGGGCCTGCCACTCGTTCCAAGGATCCCTGATCCAGTATAGGTAGAAGGAAAAAGTTATTTTCTTCTTAGTCCTGGGAACAGAGAATTTTTGACAGCCTCTGTGAAAGATGAATGCATCATGACCAGCTTCCAAAATACAAGAAAGTGAGGAGAAAGAGCTTAGATTGACTTTTTGGTGATGACTCTGACCATTTGAAGGCATCACACAGACCGGAGGATGTGACTTGGATCCATGCTATTCTAGGCTGATGAATGAGCATCTTGGCTCATGCCAAGCATATCCTTATTTCGTGATTGCATACTGTGCCTGCAGTCCATTAAACCATAAGAGAAGAGTTCTGGGCAGGTTTTTCAGGAAAAGCTTGCTGTGCTGGGAATCTCTTTTGTTATCTCAAGTTCAAGTTTGATTTTTATAAATCATGATGCATTAGATGAAGTTCAGAGGAAGATCTGTAATTATGTATAGGCTTTGCTGTGTAACATTCCTGGCCCTCACAAAATCAGTATGATGTCATTCATAGCTGTTAATTCTAGTGAGAGCAAGCCCATAAAGTCCCTAGGCCATGGAAAGTTTAGGCCCTGTGTCAGGGCCAGGGCTGTTGGGATATGCAAGACTGAGGCAGCTATTTAGGTGTGTAGATGTGTGTGAGAGAGAATGGAGCTGCAAGAAGTTACCCTTTTGCCCAGTACTTCTCAGCATGCCCCGAAAAAACCGTGAAACAATGACCCTCCAAACATTGCTTTCACACCAAGGCACATAGAAGTCAAGCCAATTTCTGGCTATCTTTGGAAAGTAAATCTTCAAAAAGGTTCCCTCTAGTCATCTCTTCTCCATCTATGGTGTGGTCATTAACCTCTTCTGGAAAGAACTGAGTTGTCCTCAAAGGCTGATGGCGTCTCCAGTGAACCTCCTGCTGTATTTGCAGTTGTCTGTGTCCTTCTTTGGATACGGGCAAGTTTCTTGTACAGCTGACCTTGAATTTCTGTCATTGCCCTTGACCATGTTATAGGTTTAGCTCAAAGCTTTCCCTTGACTGCCTACTGCTCTAGTGCCCTAAAGTATCCATGTGACATATGCATGGCTGTGTCCTGAGCTCCGCCTGGTTGCCCCTGCATGGCTGCTGCCTTCACAACCCCAGTGCATTCAGTGACATTACCAAATCCCGGTGTTCGGTTGGGGCCACCAGCAAAGACCCGACACTGGTGATCGACAGCACTCTGCTACTGCTTGATGTGGTCTTGAGAGCAATTCAGTCAGTTCAGGTGTTCTGTAGTGGAAAAAAAAGCATCAACGTTAAGCCACTCTCCTCATGAGTCATCATGGCCCTGCACGTAAGGGAGGGTAACCACATCCAAGGGACAACCAGGTGGCTTTGGAGGGGTGGGAATGGAAAGGGAATAAGAAGGAATCCATGACAAATCCTTGGTTAGTTGAGGGAAGTACAGTCATTTTTGTGCACACCCATGGCCTCTGATCTGGGCTAAAGTTACCCTTTTAGAAATTTTGAACAGCCTTCACCTGGCAGAGGGACCTTATGTTGCATCAATGCTTCACATCATGTGGTCGAAATTATTTTTAAATCTTGGATTAGGTGCTTTAATCATTAGGCACACTTCCCCGCTGACAACAGCATTGGTTTTTGTAACTTCTTTACAGTACTTATCCAAAATGCTAGTGATGCTTCTCTTTTATTATGTTCAAGAACTTACCACTTTCAGTGAAGTGTTCACTGAAATGTGCTTAAATTATTTATACATGCCTTGCATCTTGATTATAGTTAAACCAAACAATATATATTCATCTGTTTTAATCTCCTTTTTTTACTTTGCTCCTTCTTGCTTCCGTAGAAACTTATTTCTATTCATATGGTCTTTCTGATGACAAAGTGACCAGAATTAGAAGTAAAAACTGGCAGTGCTGTTGCTGCTGAGCTGTGCAGAGATGGAGGTGACATGATACAGCTCCATTGGCCCTTTTTTTGATTACTGCACAGTCATATAGCACATCCCTCTCTCATTCTCATCCTTCATTAGCCACACTGCCACTTCAGCTTTGTCTTTCTCACTCATGGTTTGTGGCTTTGATTTTTGTTTTTATCCTTATCTCCTCTGTATTTAATTCTCATCCTCTTGAACTACTTTTGATTTTATTTCATGTTACGGCCACTAGAAATTTTTACTAGGGTGATGTTCACATTTTCTCCAAGCCCATCAACATAGATGCAAATTAGGAAAAAAATCCAGCAGGAGTACCCTGGACACTTTTCTTAACTCAATCTGATTATTTTACTGTTTATTTCAGCTTGTGATCTGCTTAGCAATCTTTTCCAGCAATGCATCTTTTTCCCCTTGAACATTAATTTTGAGTGCTCAGATCTCAGTGGTAAAATATGTAAATTGCACTGAATATGTGAGAAAGTCTTAAACAGTAAAATGCTGCTGCAATACATAATTGTTTGAATTGTCCTCCTGACTCCACTGCGTTATTTTCCTTCTATTATATCACAATGGCATGAGCACATATATCAAAAAGCTGAAACGTGCAGGAATCATGACCGTCTACTCCTCCCCCATGTCCTGTCAGTTTCTTCATCCCAGATTAGTGTCTGTTGGCTTGGGAAGTAAAGAGGGAGCAGATGGACCACAAAATGAGATTCTGTAACCTTCTTACCCAATAGATCTGCTTTCTGCATGCATTCAGACATATTTACTTACTGTAGTGACAATTATCAGTTTTATTTCTTTTAAGAAAACCAAACAACTTCAGCTCAGTATGAAAGAGCAAACTAAATTGTCTTCTGGCATCGTTACCATCCATATAATTTCAAATCAATTAGGCTGGATTCCTATCTGCATGGTACCTGAATATGCCCATTAAATTCATAGACATGCTTAGGTATAAGGGGACAGACACAGTATGTACATTCTCTGGGCTCTTAAGTAACTTTTTATTGTTCATAACAGAGGTGAGAAGAGCACAGTTTTTTATTACCTGGTATACTTTGTTTGAATATATTATAGCCAGATGAAGCATTTTTTATTTGCGAATGAAGGGGGTTGGATACAAACGTAACCAAATAATAGTAACTACAAAGCGTCAAAACTATTCTGTGATGCTATGAAAATGCATCAAGTAAAGAGTTCCATTTATTCAGAAACTTGCATGTTTCCTGTGCCTCATTCAAGGTGCACCCATTCAGAGCATTAGACATATTTTAAATGTTAGGAAATAAATAAATGTTTGGTTAGGGTGTAGCTGTGAAAGGAATCTGCCCTCAGCTATGCAGCATGACAGTATAAGCATACATTGAGCTCAGATCCACTGCTGGTGCAATATTCTAATAGCAGCAGAGGTCTCTACCTCAGCCTTCTGTATTAGCAAAATGCTGTGTGTCTCATCCGGGATAGGAGACACCAGCTCTGAAAACACTGAGGTGGGATACAGCTTGCCTGTTGTAGCTCTCTAGGAAGAAGGTGCTTCAGCTGAGGGAGCTGGGTGCCTCCAAACAACAAATAACCTCAATGCCTCAGGCAGCCACTCTAGAAGGTAAATCTCCTTCCAGATATACTGATTTCTGTAGCAAAACCTCTAGAAAAAGCCATAGAGCAGACAGCAAACTTCTGGATGACTCAGGCTGGATGCAAGGGATCCAAGAATATTGTGTCAACGCATTTGGCCAAATACAATGCGACGAGCTCCTGTAATGGAAAAAGTGCCTTCGCTCTCATGCTGAGAGAATGGGACTTGTCCAACAAGTATATGGCACACATATGGCCCTGCACTGGAAGCACTGGGTATCTTCCTTAGAAGGAAAAAGGAACATGTTAAACCTAGTGATTAGGACCCAGAGTCTTAGGAGGCTTAGGAAACTGGGTAAAATAAAATCAAGAGGTAGAGACTCTGAGTGCAAGAATTGCCTGGCTCCCATATATGCACAAGTGCATTGCCAAGAGCTGCAGGTGTTCAATCAGACTGCTTTTATTTGAGGTGCCTAACGTGGATTTCGAAACCGCCATGTAGGCAACCCGGCTTGAAAATTGACCTTAATTTCTTCTAATTGCATGTCTTATTCTTCATTATTTTTCTTGTTAGAGACAGAATTTTGAAAGGCGATTCACTAGTGCAGCTATTTTTGACTCATCGCTGCCTGTCTTACTTTGTGTTATTTAATGGGTTCCAGTGGCCATATGCTGCAGAGAATCCTGGAACAAAGTGAGTAAACTGGGAGGCATTGCTCAGAAGGATAAATTTCACAGTTGGAAACACACTTAATACTAAGCCTTCTAACCAGTTTTTCCAGAAATCGCAAGCTTGATTGCCATGATATCTGAACATGGCATTAGCTACTCTAATGAGGAAAATAATTGATATGCTATGGAAATTAGGTCTAATTAGATCTTGTTAAGATAAATATCTCAGTTCAGCTGAAAACTTGAAGAGATACATTTTGCAGCATTCCAGATTATAAATATGACCCTTGTTCTTCACCCCCCTCTGCGTCTTGGGTTACTACTGGTAGAAAAGGATGTGAAAAGCCTCCTTATCACAATCACTAGATTCTATACCCACTTGACATGGAATAAGTGACAAAGATCCTGGATGGTTTAAACTTTACATAGCTTAAAACCCATTTATTTTTTACATCAGCGTTAGACAAAGAGCCAAATTTCAGAACTGTGTAACAAAATGTGTCCTGCCTATTCATTTTCTTACATTAAACAAATATATTAATGTTTATAAATTTTCAGATCCACTGGAAATAATGTTCTTCAGTGCTCTTTACCACTGTTTTCAGTGACTTTAGAACAACATGCATGCCAAATTATATCAATACCGTCTTAATGGAAGACAGATATTGAATGCAAAAAATAACAAAGTTCCTTTTAAATTTAAAAGGTAAAACAAGAAAGAAAGTAAAAAAATATATATAAGGTGGGCCAACCAAAAGGCGGCTAAATTTCTTTAGTATTTAGACCAAGCAGATGACTGATACCTCCATGTATGCTTCGCAAGGTACTGCCAAGCAATGGGCCAAACTTATCTTCCCTTTTCACTGGTGGCGTTGCCATGGGACTCAGAGCAGGATGAAACCTTGTTGGCAACTGCTTTGTTGTCTTCCATCTTGCAAAAAACTCAGATCCAAAATATTTACTGTCCCAGTGGGCTTGAGTTTCCATCTTGCACACTGACACTTCTTCTGCAGACCAAAAGAGACAGAAATCAGTGTTCTGCAATAATTTTAGTTTGATATTTTTTCATTGTCACAGAATAAGCTATTTAAAGTGAATCCTTTATAAGTCTATCTTCAGATATTATTTTTTTAGATCCCCAGAGCTAATGACCTACAAACCCTAAAACAACTTACCCTGTAACATCACAGGCAATTTTAAAAACATAACGTGTCAAGGAGCCAACTTCCCTTATTTGATACAATTCCTTTGCCATCAACCTGGCAGAGCTGGCAGCTTTAGACAGCTGTTTCTGTTCCCTGCAGTCACCAGCTTGCCTTCTGGGGAGCAGGATGTACTGGGAGGTGACTCTGCAGAGCCCTGGATGCACCAGTGCCACTGGGAGCCAAGGGCACAAGGAAAGCACAGGGGACCAGTCTGGGCTGGGGGCATTTGTCCATATGCCTAGCCACTCCAGGAGGCAGATCCACCAAATGGTCCTTGCAGTGATGAGGGTCTGATGGCAAAAAGCACAAAGGCTTTTCCAGACAAATCCACTCCCTCTGAAAAACAAGCAAACAAAAATCCATCTGTATGTCCTGTTCGTGGCAAGTCTTGAGCAAAGGGAAAGGTGAATTATCTGATGTTTGCAGTCATGATTCCTGACAGCTTTTCAATGTCTCTGTGTCTTGATAAATACATGTCTCTGTCCATTGACTTTTTTTCTTATGAGTGCGGGGGAAACTAGCTCACAGGGCAGCTACTGTGTAATTTCCCTGGATGAAGGAGAATAATAAGTGAGTAAAACAAGATGACTCTTCCTATGACCTTTAAATATTAATAAATTAAATATCTATTTGCATTACTCATTTTCTATTATTAATGTATTTCTCTTCTGTTATTCTTGGTCTGTCCAGTCATTACCACCAGAAGATTCTGCATCTTCCATTTCAGAAAATACTTGCATGAATTGAGAAGATTACCAAAGATTCCCTCCATGTATATATGTACATACACAGTCACTGGATGAGATACCATGCAGACCAGCACCAGATGTATGCAGATTTCTTCTGCAGAAGTCTATAGCAATGATTTCACTATTTAAGTCACACGGCACCAAGGCAGCAGTTGGGGTTTTTTTTAAAAAAATCTATTTATTCTTTTTGTGACAAACCTAATGATTGCAGAAATGAGAAATCAGCCTGCAAACAGTCCAAATTTAAATAAAATCACCCCCACACTAGACTATAACAGTGGCAGATGGACAGAGGAAGAAAGTGTATATAGTCATATTTTTTGCCATTATAGTATAGACCCTTTCAGATTGCAGCAAGCAACTTGCCATCTGCAAATCTGAGTCTTTCCTTTACTGCTGAGGCACTGATTCAAAAATCATGATTTGTGAAGTTTGAGTTAAAGTATTAAGAGGCTTATCTCTCATTTTAAAGGCATACTGATCTCCTGATTTTACTTCAAACACATGGGAAAAGCATCCTGAAAATTTCCCTCAGCGTTCTTCTTAAGACAAAACCCAAAGCTACTGCCTCTCGCTTGGGTATGTGGTGAGGTAATGGATTCTGCACATGAATAGCTTTTTGTCAAATAGTCTCTTATTGCTGTTGTTCTCTAGCTTTTGTTTGGTTTACTCTTTGAGGAAGTGATTTGCTCTATGCCTATAGGATATGTAGATCACACTGGGCACTTTCCTTATAGCAGCACACATACTGACAGCAGCAATGAGCATTTGGTTTTAATGCTGATCCTCTGAAGAGAGAATATGATCACTGCATAAATGTCACTGATTTTTTAGGGCCAGATCTTCATTTAAATGGCCACTGATTTAGTGGGAGTGTCAATTTAATACAGATTTGCAAACAAAATCTGGGCACATTTTAAAAACCTCTCAGTGTGTCTACCCACCTCTGCTTTCCACGGTTTTATCCGACCGTAAGTTTGCAAAGGATGTGACCATCACAGAGATCAGACAAACATACACAATTTGCAGCCTACTGGGGTTTCTGATGCTTTCACACTATGGGCAGGGAGTTACTTCATCTAAGGGTCAGGACTCTTACACAGGTTTAACTTACCAGTAACCAAAAAATCGCCTCTAGGTATGAAAGCCTATTTTGAACTTGTTTAAGAAGAGGAGGATGCAATTAAATTCTGGCAATTCCCTTTCAAGAGGTGCTGCAGTATGCTTTGTATTGCAGTATTTCTAATTTTCACCTGGTCAGGGTTGCTCTCTGTGAGGCAAAAAAGGAAAAGGTTTATTTTGCTAATCGTACATGCAAAAGCCATGTACAAAATAAAATACTAAATACAGTCATTACAGTAATTTTTGTTAAAATATTTTTGCACAATAAACCTCTGGCTTTGAAAACTCTACCAGAAGCAAAAGAAAAACAAACTGTAATGAAAAAACTGAAATCAGAGGCCACTAATAACACTAAAGGGAGCCCAGAAGCCAAATTAATGTTTCTACAAAGAAATACTTTTCTACACCAGGCAAATTCCTAGTAAGACCTTTACCTGGGTCTTTATAGACAGGATTCAGATTTCATTTTGAAGTATGTTTTTTACAAACTGTTTAGTGTTCATATGTCATTACCACTGTTGGGCCAGATTGCACCTGGCATCGATATAAACAAAGCTTTGGCAAGAATTCTTTCCTTTGGGATGGAGACATCTGATTTTCAAGCTGAAAACATGTCAGTGTTGCAAGACACTCCAAATAGCCTGTTTTACCAGTGCAGTAAATTAACCCGCCTGGTGTAGTGTTAAATGCTTTACAAACATCGGCTGAAGGTGAGGGAGAGAAACAGCAAAAAACAAACAAAAACATTTCAATAACTTGTTTGACTACAAGCAGTAAAAAAAGTACAAGGAAAGCTTGAAGGGGGGGGGCGGGGGGGGGAGAGATGCCTAGGAGAGAGGACAGCAGAAAAAAAAAGTTCAGGATTTTGTCCTGTATGTAACCCAGAGATTGTGTGCCATGGTGTGGGAAGACATGGAAGGAGCAGAAGAAGTTATTTAGATGATAGAAAAAGCATCTTCATTTGAAAAGCAGATCAGGATAACGGCAAACAGCGACTCAAACTCATCATTGCCTTGTCTAGAGGAGGAAGGCTTTTTGAAAGCTATTGCATGAAAGAGGTTCACCTTCAATGCCTCAAAACACTGGTGGACAAAGACTACGTAGGCAAAACAGAGGATAAAATATTAGGCTATCCCCCTTGCTTCCCCATTGTTCAGGATGAAAAAGCTGAGCTGAACTTCTGGGCACACAGAATTGGCTGCGTGAAAGCTCTCATCGCTAGATCGTGCATTTGTGCTAAGCTTGAATGGTCTAGAGGACAATGGGGTTCATCCTGCCTGTGGCTCTGCAGTGATTCTGCAATATAGATGTGAAACGAGAATAGCTGGAAAGTAGGTCCACATGCGTATGGAGTCGAACAACGGCCTGTCCTGAGAAACACAGGCAGAAGTAGTATTCTTAAATATATATATTTATATAGCTGTTAGACTGAAGCCATTTTGCTACTCATCTTGCTATTTTAATTGTCCTAATAGCTGTCTATTTACAAACATGTATGTAAGTGGGCTAGAATAATTAATTAATATTCATAAGCATTCATAAGCAAAATTTATGTTAGGGCAGATGTTAATTCCCAAGAAGATTACATTTCTATTAAGTGTAAATTTATATGAGTAAGATCCAGCATGATTGATTCTTGCTTGGCCAGCAACAGAGGACTTAGCATCCATACTGGCAGAGATTATATCTGGTCAACAGGAAAGGAAAACTGGCCAAGAAACTGCCAACACAGAATCTGAAGCTGTGAAACCTGGTCAAGAAGAAATAAAGCCAAATAAGCAACAGATGAAATATTATCTTAAAGCAAAGATCGAATCACTCAGTTGGAAATGAGAATTGTATTGGAAAAGGTAGTGCTTAGAGCAAGAAGGGACATAAGAATTTTAAAAACAATAAAATTAATAAATAAAATGGAGTGCTGAATGCTAGTAATTTTTTTTATGTGGACCTTAACATTTTCCAAAAATAAAAAATAAGTAGACAGTTTTAATATGCTCAAAGACGTTGGACAAACAGCAGAGAGGGCTTCTAAACTTTGCAAATCATTCGGAAGAGAATGCCAGAGGTCTCAGTACAAAAGAGCCATGGATATACTGGAGAGACCTCAGGAATAGGCTCTAAAAACATTAAAGGAACTGGAGTATCTCTCCTCTGAGGAGAGGCTTAGAGAGCTGGGACTGTTCAGCTCGGGGGATCCCATCAATGCGTATAAACACCTGCAGGGAAGTGCAAAGAGGACAGAGCCAGGCTCTGCTCCGTGCTGCCCAGTGACAGGACTGGAGAACGGGCCCAGCCTGAAACATGGGAGGTTCCCTCTGAACATCAGAAAATATTTTCACTGTGTTGGTGCCTGACCACTGACAGGTTTCCCAGCAGTTGTGTGTCTCCATCCTTGGAGATATTCAAAAGCCATCTGGACACGGTCCCAGGAGAGCAGTTCTGGGTGTCCCTGCTTTAGCAGGGCCATTGGACAAATGACCCCCAGAGGTCCCTTCCAACCTCAGCAATCCTGTGATTCTTTGACTTCCTCTGAAGCCCAGTGGGGAAGGTGATAGATCAAATGAAGAACTAGGAAAGATGGAGACTTTGGTAAGATAGAAACTTTACTGTAGTTTTTTGATACTGTTGTACCTGGTACAGCACCCTCAGATATTGGAGTGGTCTAGTGGGTTCAAAAAGGATTTGTTCCTGCACCTATGCTGCAGAAACTGCCTCTAAAGTGGAGACTTCCTAAGAAGTTTATTGATGATTGCTTGCCAAATCGAAGAGTGGGGAGAGAAATAGGTAGGGAACTTGCCAACAGATAAAGCCAAAGAGCATTAATGCCACTGTGTGTTTGTCCTCAGAAAATGAGTGAAGCTCTCTAGATGTAGAGTAACTGCTAGGACCACTTTGGACTGTGTTGGCTACAGCCCCATTGTAAGCAAAAGCGAAGACACTTGAACCAGGAAGGGACACGAACAACCTTCTGTATCCAGCAGCATAACCACACACCAGCACAGGCACTGCGAACACACTGGCGGGGACAGAGCCTCAGCGCCCAGCTGGAATGAGAAGATGGAGCCAGGGAGCTTCCGGAGGTTGCAGGGGTGGCTGCCAAACAGACACGATGCTTGGTGGCAGGCTGGCAGCATAGGGAGAAGCCACTGCCAAGAAAAGGGAAGGGAGTATCACCTGAGTCCCACCAGGGTTAACCTGCACCTGATGCAGGTGATGGAAGTGGGGATTCTGGCTGGAGAAAATGTCTCTGAGCACTTTGGGGGGGAAAATACCTTCTGTTCTCAATACAAAACACATTATTACTGGGGCAATCAAAAAATATAAACAGGTTTAGCAAGTAAAGCAGAACAGTTTCCCAAAAAAGAGATTTTTTTTAGGTAAATAGAACATATTTTCACTAATCTCTTTTGGTAGTCCTTCGTTCAGATCAAGAAGGAGAGTCTTATCAAGTAAAAGGACAAAAAAATTGTTAAATACATACTTTGCTCAGACAGTTACACAACAATAAAGCAAGTTGGGCAGAAATATAAGAGGAAAAGAAAGTGAGGAAAAAAGGCAGTTTAATGGGTGTCAAACTTGTAAACACTGAATTCTTTTTTATCACTGTTGGTTTAAAATTAATATAAGATAAACAAAGCAGCAGTACTGTATTAATGCAGTTATATTGCTGTAAAATCCTGATTGTCCATGAATTTTATTCACATGGGAGAATAAATTATATTGCTAGTAGCATTTTAGCAAATAGTTTCATGCCAGAGCTTCGCATCAACTAAATGTTATTGGTGTCAACTAAATCTGAAGTACTTAAATCGGTACAAAGTCCAGGCTGACCCCAGCATTTATTGTATGTTTTTAGAAATGGTCCAAAGCTGAACCCATCTTCTTATTAGTCTTTTACTTACACTGCATTTGGCAGAGTCATTGTCCAGAAAGTGGGAGAAAATACCTGATAAGCCATGTGTAAAGAATTTGAACTCAAAGCCTGACAGTGAGCTTGAAGTGAATGAAATTCATGTCAGATTTGGACAGATGCAAGAGTAGGTAACAAAAACACAGGTGAGGGAGCCCTGCATATTCAGGCCTGCAAAAATGTTATGAAGGGAACCACGTAAATGAAGGCAGAAGTTGTGTTAGTCAAGTAATCAATGATTTAACAAGGTGCTCTGCTTCCAGATGCCCCTGTTGGTTATGTTGAGGTAATTTTATGGGGAAATATATATGGATGCAAGAATGGGGGTTTGGAGTGAGGGTTGTTAAGGGTTGTATGTTTTTCCATGTTGCCCTTCCTAGCTGCTTATTGTCATCCTTTGCCATGCCCTTGCTTGCAGTGGTGCAATTGTTTGTTTGGCCAGGCTGTAAACAGGACCAATTAAATGGACTGGGATAAAAAACAAAATCCTACTCTCCCATACAGAAAAACCTGAGTTTCTCAAATGGGATTGCTTCTGTGATCCAGTTTGCCTCTTGGCTCAAGAAACAGTTGATTGGAAATGCTTGCATAAAGAAAAAGTGGGGCATGGAGCAGGAATAAATGTAAGAGGGCAGAAACTGCTTAGATCTTGCAGAAATAATCATATATTGGTTTATTGTATTGTTTTATTGGGAAGTATGCACCAACTTTACTTTCAACTTTATAGATATTCCAGAAGCCCCACAGAGGAGCGCCTTCTCAGTCAGCCTAGCATTTAAAAATAATTTTTTTCATCAGGAAAGTTAAGTTGAAGAAAAGCTTAGGGAAAGAAATGCCACAAGTTCCCAATTTCCACTGCAATCAGGAATATCTAAATGAGGAACTTAATCAGGTTTTGAATACCAGTAAACAATTCTCTCCATGTCTATAAAGGTGTGTACTGTTTTATACCAGTACAATACAACTATCAGTGACGTACAAATACCACCCTACAACTGTAGGATTGACACGGGTGAGATCTGACCTAGAAAACAACCACCTTCTCAGGTCCCACTTTCAAACTGGAGAAAAATCTCAGTTCCTTTGACACCAATCACAGATCTAGGCATGGGAAAATTCACACTGTCAGGTTTTGTTTAGGCCACAGAACACAAGTGAATTCATTTCTAAAAGGTTCCTACTCCTTGCCATGAATACATGAGTCATGGAGTTTATTTTTAATAATTTTATTTTGTATCAGGGATCAGTCTCTGCCTCAGCTAGTCACTGCCAATGCAGGGACACATGGGACATGGCATTCTGGTGCTGTTTCCCCTCTCCCACTCCTGGGGTGTGGGGGTGGAAAGAAGGGAGGGCAACTGCTTTTGTATCACTGCCCATCATCCAGGGACTCTGCCAGAAAGTGTAAGCTTTGCCTCATCATATGGAGCATCTGAGAAAATGTTGCCTGCAGGACGTGCTAAAATCTGCATTTGGGGTGGAGTGCGATTGTTGGGTTCCTTGACTCACCCCAGTCACCCATCCACATGGGATTTCTATCGAAAGGAAGCCCTTCTTCTGGTAGAGAAAAAGGATTTCTGGCAAAGTCCAGCTTAATGAGGTGGGTCTTTGTTAAGGTGAGCACTGGGTGAGAAATACAAGTATAAAACAAGTTTGCTTTGCAGGAAGGCAAGAGTTGTGTCACTTTAGTGAAAAGCTTGTTAGATTAAAGTTTCCTGTGTTCAACATCTCCTAACATTGTTCTCCCACTGAAGTAATTACTGCAATTACAGGCTACTTCTATGATGCTAAATGCATGTGATCCAAGGAGAGATCCCTGCTGCCCTCACCTAGTGTGGCAGAGGGGCTTGTGCCCACATGGCATAGGGGCACACCTCTAGAGCAGATTAAGTGTGGTGGTGGATTGGTAGCACACGGGTGCCTTGTATCTCTTCATGAGGTTTTGATAGAGTAGTTAGATTTGTAGCATGGTTGTTTTTTGGGTGTTTTTTCTTGATTTCCTGCTGATGAACAGGGTGGCATACCACCATGAGGTTTTTAAACTTCTGCTGAGGATGTGTTGTACACCCTGGGGCATGGCAAGATGGCTCATGTGAGTGTTTGAAGGGACACAGGCTTTGCTGGAGCAGAGTGGGGGCAGCTGAACTTGGTGTAGTCCTGCCCAAACCCCTCTTTGGGCATGATGCCTGGAGAGATCTATCCCTGAAGCCACACCTGTGTTGTGGTTTGGAGGAAATAGATGATTCAGTCCCCCAAAGAGAGTCTGGATGTACGTGCACAGTTGTGCCTTGCGGGCAGCTGGGACCCAAGACCTTGAGGTGAAGCTGGGAGCTAAGTTAATCCAGTGGTATAGATTTTCTCAGAGAGTCTGTACATGGAAATTGATATGAATGGCGTGACCCACAAGGGCATATACAGTACTACATGAAGTAATTCCTACTTTAAAAAAATGCCTGTGCGATGAGAAGGTTTCAGAAGTCCTCTTCTAGATGGCTCAAGAACCCATCTGGTGGGAGACTCCCTGGGAGTGCCTTGCCCAACGTAAGACACCTGATCAGTTTTGCTCTTGAATCCCCACTGCATGGAAATACACACATCTACAAGGTGACACCACTTAACTTTAAAATTAAAAGAATTCTTAACTTTAAGTTGAAAATGAAGAGTTGAGAGCCTTTTTGTACCATTAGAGTTTTACTCTGAACATGAGCTGTAAACACTTGGACTTGGAGCATTCTGTGGGGCTTTGATCACATTACAGAATATTAATTTGCTAATTCACCAATGCAGATAAGGCACTTTATGAAAACTGAGATAAGAGCCGTTAATCAGTATTTGCACAACACCAGAAACACAACAGTTGTTTCAAGCTTTCTCTTTGAAACACCTAGTTTTATTAAGATTGTAGGTAGATTGGGAAAAGTTTCTTCCAGAAAAGAGGACGGGTAAAAGATGCCATGGCACACCTAACCTGATTTTTCTTAATGCCTTCCTTGTTCTTGGGGCAGACACTGGTTTCTCCAGTACAAGCAGGCATAAAGTTCTGGCCAATTGGGTTTTTTTGGGAAACCTCTGTTTACCATTCTTGGCTTTAAGTATTTTTTTTCAATTGATTTATTAAGTAATTGAGGCAATAATTTGCCAGTCTTTAAAACATTTGATCCATATCTCACTTATCATCACTCCTGAAATCAGCTGCTGAACAGGGATTGATAGTTTACTAAAGTAGATGTACTTTTGACAGACAGCAGTGTATTTCATTATCAGCATTTACAAAAAGATGCACTTGTAAAAATAAAAAATGGATGTCTAAATGTACACATTTTTCATAGTTATCTATTACATACTGCCAAGTAAATACATCTTAAACTGTAATATTTTTAAATAAAAAATTAATATACAGTTAAGTTCAGATGAAAGAAAAGTATTACCCTTTTTTTAACTGATATATTAGATTGCATGTTTTGTGGCCTTTTTTCATCATGCAGCAGCTCATTTGGACTGTCCAGGAAGACTAATTAACACTAATGCTTCTAAAGAATTTTCATTTGTGATGCTAATCTGTCACAAAACCAAAAGTATCTTCAGAAAGCCAGGGAAAAAAGTTAAGAGACTACTTCTTGCAGCCAGCTTAGTGTTAGCTTGATTTGTGTTATTTGAAAGATTGTTTACATCACTTTTGTAAGTGTTTGTAAAAGTTGGCAGACAGAAGAATAGCTGCCTACCTACATGAACAAAACTTTCATTTATTTAAGCTGCTGCATATATTACTGTCATTTAAAACCTCTTGAAACATTTCTGTACACATAGTCTTAAGGTATAGGCCTGTCTCTGTGTTTATGTACACACGGACACACGTGCACACACACACATACCATGCTGTATTGTTTTTGTTGCTGAGACATTTATACTCAGTCCTTATATTATGTGAATATTTCTACATGCCAGTTCATTCTAGCAGCCTACTGGCCTCTGTTTAAATTTCTCCGAGATACATGCAAGTCAGAAAAATATCTTGATGATAGCTTGTGAAAATGTCTTGCTGTTGCACTCGTATACATGCCCTTGGACAGTTAGGATCAGCAGAAATTTAGCACTTACATAGCTGAGCACTCCTAAAGCTTATTGGGATTCATGAGCCCTGGATCCTGGGCTGCTGGCTGGGACAACCTCAGGCTCTTGCTCCCTGGTTCTCCACATTCACAGCATCTCAGGACAGGCTCAGACCTGACCTCCATATGTGGAAACTGCCCAACTCTGATGATGTTGGATAGACCCACCTAATATCTTCAGGATCCACATTGTCCACACTGGTAGAGGGACGGAGAGGCTCGCTTGGCTTACATTGCAGCAAGCACTCCCAGATGTTCCTAGACAGCTTCTAGAGATCTTGTCTTTTAAAAATACAAGATAGATACTGTTGATAAGAGCACTGATGTGTTCTCAGACGTTAAATGAAACTTCTAGAGAAATGGGCAAAGAAATTTGGTTTCCTCAGCAGAGCATGATTAAGTTCCTGCTTAGTTCACAATGCTGACTACTGACGTTTGCATCATTTTAGTGTTGCTAGACATGTACTGCATGTAAGGACAATTAGCAGAGCAGAGAGAGAAGCAGCAGATGCTAGAAGTGCACAGAGTTAGATGACTCATTATGATGTCATGAAGAATCTTTTTCAGACAAGTGAAAAGGTTGGTATAAAACAAAAAAAAAAAATAAAGGACCAAATAGGTATTAGAGAAATAATATGAATATTTCAGGAAAGAGTAGCGGGAAAACCAGTGTTTTGCAGTACTCTAAGACATGTGTTTGCCTGAACCACAGAGGAGGGACACCAACATACGTGATGGAGACTCTATTCTCCTTCTTCCTCCCCACTCCTGCTCCTTCTTTCCTTTAGGATTTGTTACATGGTGGGTTTGGTGTGTTCCATGTTGAACCAAAAGAAAATGTGTTTTAAAATTTCTTAAATCTTTAAAGACTCACTAACTGATTATCTGCTCAGAGGTAATAATGAGAAAATATTTAATAACCACTTCCTGGAGGTTTTGTGCATATTTTACAGCAGATTTCCAGTCTAACAAGACTAACTAGAAATACATACTTGCCATTTCAAAGATTTATTTTCACAAGTACCTGATGTGTATAAGGTAGAAAGCAAGTCTCATGAGACAAGTACCTCCTGCTCTCAGAAGCACTCTGCTCCACGTTTATGGTTCTCTTTGTTTCCTTAAAAACAAATGTAATTTGTCTTTTCTCTTTCCAATCCCATTTGTGAGTTTGAAACTAAATGGCATTTGAATGCCATCATTCTGTATGGCATCACTTCATTGATGGAGAATTATGCATGTAGGAAATGTCAGACTTCCCCCCTGCAGAAACTGTATTCTGCACAAAAGCTACTATAGGTATATAATACATACGTGCACTTCTGCAAAATCTTTTTTGAGAGGTGCATTCGTATTGCATGCACTAATATAAGTGCAACAAAAGATTCAGCAACATCAAGTTCTGTAAACAAACCACTCCAAGGAATTAACATTAACACATAATTGTATGTTTTTACCATGTCAGACCTGTCACAAAAAAGAAGAGCTTGAATTGTGATTATAGTAATTAATTTTTCCTCTTCCATTTCAAACATGCCAACTTAATATGGCATTGAGGATGATAGATTCTGGCCTGCCATTTTAGTGCATCATATATTTACATTTCCATATGAAGAATCGTTACCAAAAGATGTCAACAGGATGAGACCTATA
Source organism: Machaerirhynchus nigripectus (assembly GCA_013397975.1). Classification (NCBI taxonomy): domain Eukaryota; kingdom Metazoa; phylum Chordata; class Aves; order Passeriformes; family Dicruridae; genus Machaerirhynchus; species Machaerirhynchus nigripectus. The sequence goes on from VZRQ01002060.1 coordinate 1,346,585, forward strand.
TATAAACATATATTTAAGTATGACCACTATCTTTACATTAAGGCCTGGAGGTCTTTAGAAAAAAAAGGGGGAAGACTAGGCAAGAAAAATAAAGCAAAACAGAGATTTTGTCCTCAAGATCAGGTAGGTCTAGAAATCACAGTACTGAAAAGCAGGATGGTAGGGAATTGAACCAGTTTGAAAATAAAGAAGAAAATGTAATTCTTCCATCTGCTGCTAATCTGACCATCTTTGCTTCATTTTTGCTATATTAACAGTGTGTCCAGGGTGAGTGGGTGGCTGAGCTTCCAGTTCTGTGGCATTCTTTCTTCCAGTTCTGTGACTTTTCTGTTCTGAAGTGGAAATTTCTATGTTTTGACATATAATGCAAAGGAAAAAAAAGGTGAGAAAAAGAAAAAAAGGAAAAATTGAAAGGTACTGATTCAGCTGATGGGAAGCTGTTTCCAAATACTGTTACCAAAAGCACCTATTTAGGTGCACTTATACTCTGTGGTTTTACCAGTAAGCCCAAGGGGTTCCTTCTTTGCCGCCACCCCCTTTCTCGAGCCTTGCGCTCTGCCTGCCTGATCCCATCCGACAGTAGAGCTGATACCGCACTAATCCCCACAAGTTTGGGACTAATGAACTAACTGCTGGGCTGCCGCCACGGAGCTTGGTCCCAAACTATACTGTACTTCACACTCGATTTATTCTCCAGATGGCGAGACTGCGCAGCCCTGCCGCGAGGGACCACCTCTTCCACTGGAGTGTAAAAGTGGACGGATGTTGTTTTCTTTGCAGATTTGATAATTCAGAACTAGAAACTCATGAGGACGGTTAGTTATTAGGTTTAATGGGTGCCAGTAGAGCCGGCAATACGCGTATTCCCATTTTTAATTTCAGTGTCTGTGTGTTTGGGTAGCAATGGATTTGTCAGCAATGCTGCGTCACTGAAACCTTTATCTTCACCAGTTGGCGTAGCTGCACGTGGTAATGAACCTCTTCCTGTGTCCTCCTCAGAGTCAAACAGAAGGGATGCTAAAGTAGCCACCCTGACCAACCTTTTTTTTTCCTCAGTGAGCTTTCCAGCACCGGTTGCAAATGTAGCATGCTTCAATAGTATCGCTATTTACCATGAAGCTCTCTATTGTCTTTCTCTCTTGTTCAGTTTGATAAAGAACCCAACTCATATGGGACCTAAGGAGCATACCACCCTCCCAAGCTACCTGGGCATGAAATGTTTTACTTAATGATTGGGTTTATTTCTTTATCAGTTATTCTTTCATGACAAAGTATTACCTGATGTTTTAGTTCTCATGTAAACAACAGGGCAAATATTTTTCTCACCACTTCTTAAAAATTCTAGATTTCCCATTCTTGGCAGTAAAGATATTACTGTATCAAGGATTACTTTTTTCTCTGTTATAATGTGGAAGTAGTTTATCTAGCTTGGACCTTTACCTTTTGCATGAATCCTACAATAAGAATAACATCTACATTTCCCTGTGTAATGAGGCAGAAAGGGTTCTCCCTTTCCTCCATGTTTTTAGTACATTTAGTCAAAGGCTTTAGTATATATATTTTTATTTACCCATGAAGTGTTTTATCGGAAACCTTTATGGGGACCTGATGCTCCCCATGAACATCAGTTGTATTTCCTTCATTGTAGAAAGGGTAGGCACTGAGTCAGCCCCCTCACAAGCTCTGGCTTTGGCAGCCAGGTCCCATCAGTTTGTTTCACAATTAAAAACATAGATTGATTCTTGCTGTGGAAACTATAGTGACTAGAAGTATTATATCATGGAAAGGAAACGTTTTCCATTCGTGGGGAATCTAGGCAGACAGATCTAAAACATAGTGGTTCTAAGAAAATGCATCAATTTTCAACCCAACAGATGGCATGGGTGTGTTAACTAACATAGCAACATATTTTCTATTAAAATATGGGAAAAAACAACAACTCCCTCCCCATGTTTGTTGGTTGGTATAAATTCAGTGAAGTTGTTGGTTATTTTTGGGATACGTACCAGAGGGCTCCACATTTAGTTTATGTAAATTGATAACAGCAACAGCCTGTTAATAAGTGTTTTGTATGGAAATATACCTAAAAAGACACGATCTGTCTTTTTTGGGAAGGGAGTTTGCAGACTGAGGAGAAAAATAGATATGAGATGGCCTAGTGCTCATTATTATATTCTGAAAAAAAATCATAACAAATTAAGCTGCAAGTTTACTAGAGATGTGCCTTCAGTTGGAATTGGGTGCTGCCTTAGAGGATACTTTGGGGAGATCTCTCTTTTGCATATTGGATCGGTGTGTGCTGAAACGGTGATAATCTGACTTTAATTAAAAGCATAAATTGGTTTGGAGTGTGTTTTTAAGCTACCCTTCTGCATCATAGCCAGAAACTTTCAGCCCAGCCCTAGAAACCCATCAGCCCAGGTCAGAGAAGGAAAACATAGGGGATTTGTATTTCCCGGCATTGGCATCATATGGTTCGGTTTACCTAATTTGGAAGAACCATTTCAGACAGCCATGCGCCGGAGCTGTCTTCCAGCTGGACCTGTTTGTACTAAACTGCGTGCATCTTAATGTGGCTTTCCTAATGGCCCCAGACAGAGTCCATTCACAGCAGTTCGAATGTTTTGGGTTGCATTTTCCAGAGATTACCTCTGAACGTGCCCCTTGATCGCAACCCAGGGATACATACATGGGTGCCTTGTTCCCGTCTGTCCGATTAACGGGCATATGCTCCCAACCTTCGGAGAAGCACGGCTAGCAGCCCCAAGCTGAAGGCTGTTCGCTTCAGATTTCATTAACTTTCTGCTTCATTATTCCTTCCTTTTAACCAGTTAGAGCCACCAATTGCTTTTCTCTAAACTTACCCTAATTATCAGGGGTCCCAGCCCTGTAAATCAGTACACTGCAGAGCTGTCTTAAACTGGCCTGGGAGACCCTGTTCTCATCTGTCCTGACAACTGTAAGCTACTGTTCCCTCACACTGTTTAACTCAGACCACATTGGGAAACCACCTCTGCCCCTCTTGCCGGCAGAGGTTTGCGTCCGTCTGGTTTAAATCTACTGTCATGTGCTCTCTTGCTGATTTGTATTAGCCTGGATATTAACTTTGGTGATTTTTTGTTGTTGTTTTTTCCCCTTGAGTTTGCCGGTTTTCTTGAAAAGCATCTCTATTCAGCAACTGCATATTGTTAAAGTCATTCCTGAGCCTCCATGAGTCAGGAGCTTTAAAGTTTTATTAGCCCCATAAAAACTCTTCACAAATGAAATGACTTTTGATACGTGTGCATTTTGACAATGCAAATTTGTTAGGGGCTATTGGTGAGTGGAAGGAATTTGGGGCTGAAACTTCAGTTGGCAGGAAGCAGGGAGCCCAGCACCCTCCTTCGACCCCTATCCCCTTCTCCAGACCAAGAAATGCTTTTTATTTCAGAAAAGCATGCCAGCATTCTTCATGCAAATCAACTATTAAACAGATTTGTAAATTTACATTTGCAAAAAATAGCAAACAACCACGGGAAGGGTGTGTCTTTGGAGATTTTATTTTGTGCCAACAGAATACCCTTCTATGTGGTTTAAGAAAAATCTTAGAGTTATTTCAGTGTTGTTTTTATAGGCAAGTTGTGAACTCTATTACTGCCTTTAATGCACTTTGAATACATGGAGTAAAGGAAAGCCAAAGAAGTATACGTACATCTGTGCTTTTTGATGTTCAGGCAATATAGAGCTGAACTACAAAAATTAATTTTTAGTGCAAATTTTAGAACATGTCATTTTTGAGAGAGAAGACAGTTAGTGCAACACATTATGTTAGTGTAAAGATCTGTGTTACACATGTTCAGCACTAGCAGACACAAAAGCCTTGTTTTCTGCAAGTGGTAGAAACCTCATGCATTGAATTTACCAGTTATAAAGAAACATTAAAGAGGAAGGTAAAATTGTGAGGTTCTGGTGATGACTGCTTCAATAAAGTCCAAGAGTGACAGACATTTTCAGGCCACCACTATGCTGGCTGTCTAGCTTTTCCCCCCATGTCATTTCACCAAGTTTTCTTCTCAGTGCATTTTTCTGTCAATAGAAAATACGCTTTTTTTGTGTGTGTGTGCATCTGAACTCATATCTATTGTAGAGAGAAGCAAGACTGACCATCGTGAAAACCCTTGAAGAGTTTGACTTTGGCCATGCAGAAAAGTGTGTCAGGATAAACTCTGTGTCCAGCGGCCTTGCAGAGGAAGATCTAGAGGTGCTTTTGCAGTCCAAGACCCTTCCTTCAAGCATGATGCTGCCAAAGGTTGAAAATGCTGAGGAAATACGATGGGTGAGTACCAACAACACAGTAGCTTTTGACCGAAGCTGTTGGGCCAAGTCCACACAGGCACAGAGATGAATGACTGTAAGTTAAGAGGAAGGCTGCAAATACTGTATGATGTTATTGCTTGGTTGAGGTAATTGGGAAGTGCATCCACTTAAATGTGTGTGTGATGTGCTTTATAAAAAGCATATATGGAACACGTTTATAAAGAAAACCAGGTGTATTTCTGCCACGGCTGACAAAGAACCAATATTGCTGTCAGAATATATTGTAAAAAATAAAAGGGTAAGTGCCTGACTATTCTCTAACTACCCTAACAAGCAAAATCACTGTCTGTCCAAGAGCCTTAGTTTTGTGCATTGGAAGCAGGAGATGGGAAACCATGTTAGCAACATATGAAAAAATGGGTTGGGGGGAAGGTCACTCCTTGGGGCAACTGGAGGAACAAACAGGAAGCTTTTAACTAGTGTTTTTAATTAGCACAGATATTATTTCCTGAACAGTTCTCTACTTCTTCCTTTTTAATTGCTGACAGGTGTGTTTGTGTTTCACAACTGACTTTTCAGCCAATAAAAACCTGAAATGTAAATGGTTGGCATGTCAAATTACTTAAGAAAACTTTGAAATAGGCCTAATTATGCTATAATTGTTTTAATTGTCAAAAAAGAGGGATGCTTGTTTGGATATACCATTATTGCTGTAACATGCCAGTAAAGGAGTAATGCTTAATTATTCACTTTATATTTTTGCAAACCGCTAGCTGAGCAACTAGCACGCGTGCAAGCTGTGATGAAAGGCAGGCAGATGTACTAGGATCTATTTTAATCTCAGCATCTAACCTTGATCAAACCCCTGAGATCGGCCTGAGCGCACAATGGAGCACGGCCCCATAAGCCGGGTATGTGACAGGCCCCGTCCGTTTCGTGGCGCTGCCCCTTCGGCCTCCACCACTCGCCATGGAAGGTTCACCATCCCCTTCCACCAACGGGTAATTAAATTAACCAGAGCGCACCTCTCAGGGTTTACAGCCATGTAAGTGTTAGACGTAACTTGTCAGTGATGAATATTCATGATACCAAAATGGCAGAGCCCTTGCTGCCACCAAGTAGGTTTTGCAGGGAGATGGGATGCCAGGGCTCTTTGTCCCCTCATCCTCTTCCACTTTCCCTCTCTCTAACTTTTATTTCCATCATGGAAAACAAGCCAGCCCCAGAAGCTTCTGCCTCATTGTCCTTCTTTTGCTTCCCTCTCCCTTTGCCCAACCTTTGCACACAAAGAACATACTCTGCCTAATGCCGCTGCCTTCTTTTCCCAATCCTCCAAAAATTCACTCCAGCATGATTTCTCAGCCTCCCAGAAGCTGTTTCTTTCCCCCCACGCACACCCGCTCCCCCCCTTCATTTTTATTTATGTGCAGCAGAAAACCTGGAGGCTGATGCACAACTAAAAGATGGGCTTACTTGTTTTCTTTTGTGTGAGAATCTCTTGCTTTCCTTTTGTCCCTAGTGTGGGTACTTGTTTGACTGGCATGGCTTATTGGACTATAACAAGCGTAACTCTCCCTCCTTTGTGGCGGGACAATTCTCCCACAAATCCCGACCAGTGTGCATTCTTCCCGACACACTATTGGGTGTGCACTGGAATTGAAAGAATTGCTGAGGCCTTGCTACTTCATCCCCTCCCCAAGCTTTGTGGGTTTTTTTTTCCTCCGCCTTCTTTTTTTTTTTTCCCCTTTCTCCCTGAAATGAACACTTTACCGGGCCGGAAACATTTAATCGTCTCCTTTTGAAAAAAAAAAATTAATTGAAACTTCTCCACTCGTTACCTTTTGTATTGGTGCTTATTGCAAATCTTTTACAAGGGAGAGGAAGGGAGGCAATATTTAATTAAATGTGGTTTTTGTTGTTTTTTTTTGCCTTACCTTCAAAACAAAAGATAGGAAGAATCTCAGGAGTGTGACTTTTAAAATATTTTAAAATAAAACAAGACCTCTGGTCTTTGACTTGCACCTAAAATATACACACAGTACACTTTTAACTTTTTTTTTCCTCTTAAAAAAATAAAAGCCAGATAGGAGTCTTAAGAATATATGCTGATACCATTATATTACCTCATTTTCTGTATTCGCCTGGGTGAACTTTACTGTTTTCTGTCACTGTCATAACCTGCCATACTATACAGAATGAATTGAATTTTTTTTTCTCCTTGCACATTTTTGAGTAGAATTCTCTTCACTAAAGAAAAGTTACCAAGAGGGCCACGGTGATGATGCAGAGCAGAGATGGGAGGGCAAAATTCTTCATCAGAGAAAGCTGTGATTTATTTTGGCCTAATTGTAAAGTTACTGCAAATTGCTCGAAAGCTTTTTTTTTTTCAAGATCTGGGTGATTAGATTTTCCTTCTTTTGGGGAGGGGTGGTGGGGGGAAGCTAAAAGGGGAAATAACACCTCTAATCCAGCTTCTGGTAAATAGGCTGCCAGCTTTTAAAATGAGTTTCCTTTCTATTAGTCAGAATATTATGCTAAGCCTTAAGCATTAGTTTTTTATGTTGCCATAGCAGCCTTATTCCTGCAGGGTTGTGACCTGCGATGATTACAGTACAAAGCTTATAGGGTCTTGAAACCCCCTTTGAAGATGAAAAGTCTTTGATGGTTTATATTTATGCAAATCTCTTAGATATGATTTACCCAACTGAGACTGAATGGAGAGATGATTAAAATTCCCTTTCCTTTGATATCCATTAATAGTTGAATATTCCTTAAATTTAAAATATATGCATATGTGATTTTTGTCTTTATTTACTAACATTTTTGCAGTACCTGCAATATGTTTATCTTGACTCAAATTACTCAATCTGGACAGACATAATACATTTACAATATAGGGCTGAAGGTTCCCCCCCCCCTTTTTTTTTTTTTTTTCCCTTTTGAAAGGGGAAAAATCTGTGCAAGAGCTTTTGTATGTTTCCAGATGATAGATTTTGGAATTTGGGCTACCCCACTGGCAGCTCAGAGCTAGCTGTGAACTGGTCTCATGGAAAAAATTGGCAAGCTTTGGTCTTCAAAGAATTAAACTTCCTTTTTAAGGCCTTCCTAGGTAAGCTAAAAAATTATGAAGAAAAGCCTATTGAACAAAAGGGTAACGGTGCCGTAATGAATAATACGGATGCCACTTAGAAGGCTGGGGAGCACTTCCAGTGATGGCAGTGCTGGACCTGAAACAAAACTGGACCTCAGGTACAGCAGCACTTCATTGTTTTCCAGAGCCCATGGATTTGCATTTCACTAAGACAGGGTGAGAGGTGCTAAGCTTGGATTTTGGTTTTTGTTTTTTTTTTCCTTGCAAAGCAGCCTCCAAATTTAGAAATGTATGGGAATGCTGCAGTTTCAAATCATAGGCCTTGTTAAAAGCTGTTTTAATTTTTTTTAGTTATCAGGTTTTGGGGTGGGGAGGGGTGTTTGTTACAGTCAGGTGAATATTTACCACGTTGTATATACATGTAGACTGTTCTTTTTTTCCCTCTGATAGCTCATTCTGTCTAGTTTTAGTTTTCAGACAAATTCTTACATCACCTAAAAGGCCGAACACTTGTAGAACCAATGAATTTTATCCCCTTTGTGGAAACTGCAATGGGCTTGCTGAATTTTAAGGTAAGAAAGTCTTGAAGTGTTCATATTTAGCCATCTCAGCAAACTAGGATAAGCAGAATACTCCTCAGTCTCTCCCTAATTTCACCAAGGAAAAGAGGTTGAAAAATACAATACATATTGTTCAATCCCCAAAAACATCTGCACGTTGAACTCTGATGTTTGTATTGTAAAGGCCTTCATAAATTCAAAATATTCCAGTGACGGAACAGTTCCAAACAGTCCACACCAAATAACAAAACATCTCTTCATTCCTATTATTGTTTTGAACACACTTGGAGTGGAAATGGGCCTCTCCAAAGATTTGGAATACTCAGTTTTGCAGTACACATGGCTATTTAGTAGCTGTCAGACTCAACTTTTGTATACACTTAGTTTGAAATAAGAGTTAATCGTCCTTTCACTATTGCTAAACTTGAATCTTTATAATGGTTTCTACTAATAACATGACAACCAAATTCCATGTTATCGTTTCTTTGTGTGTATGATGGAGTGTTTAATGCTAAGGTTAGAAGTAGAATTAACTTTGAAAATACCTGAAGAACACGCTCATTTTTTAGGGTAATTTTAGATCAAATCTGATTTATAAATTTCACGTTAATATAAATCACTCCCCAACCCTCACTATTGAGTCCAGGTTTTTCAGAAAGGCAAGGCAGCGTGGTAATGAAACGGAAGAACTCGTGCATGCACAAGGAGCTCTGCGTTCCCCTCCCAAGCTCTAAGGGAAAAGTTTCAGACCAGCTGAGGACACACAGATCAGAAGTACCTCCAGAAGTACCTCACAGGCAGCCTGATCGTTTGATACAGCCATTTATCTTACAGCACACGCTAACCTATCTGGGAGCATAATAAAGCAGTAACCAAACGGACACACTCCTGTCCGGTGCGCAAACACAGAATTAGATCATATTTTAAACCATTGAGGTTTTTCTTCACCTACAGTATTTTATAGAGGAGGTTTAATGTTGCAGTTGCTGATGCTGGCAGGAGAGTTGCCTTTTAAAGCACACTCTGTTAAAGAATAATTCTGTGTCCCACCAGCTGCCATAAAAGAACACCCATTAATAGAGCTTGTAATTACATGTCTCTCTCCATGTGCCTTAGCCTTAAAAGATACTAATATTATCCAAACATCAATATAAAATAACAATATTACTCTCCTCCTGAAATAGCTACAGCAGCAAAATTTTTTACTTTTATTTTAATGCTTTTCTGCAGCACTTGTTGCATTTTTAACTTCCTTAGCTTATTTTTAGTTATATGTAACAGAAGACTTTATATTGGCAATCTTTCTACCCTGTAAGTAACTTAAAATAATTGTAAACCACCCATATTATTTATTTCATAGAAGAGATTCTGATCTTTATGTCTGTTTCTTGTGCAATATATTGCACATCACACTAGTCAAATTGAATACATTTTGTTTGTTTTTACGCAGTATTTGCTAAATTTTGTTTCATATTGCTACACAAATATCTGAAGTAGTGGTCACAGTAACACCCGGGGCATAATGTACAGCAGAAGGTGGGGAACCTGTTATTGATGTCCTGTATTTGCAATCTGGGGATATAGGTGCTTAGGGAAAGAAAAATACTTTTTCTCTTTTGCTGAGTCGTTTTGAAGCACTGTGCATCATCGAGCATCTATAGTGGCTATGCTTAATAGGAGCAATTTTCTTGGAAAGATTTTGGTAATGCTGTGTTGCTGTAATATCCTCTGTAGTCTCTCTGCATCCTGTAGATGCATTTCTGTAGACATTAATACTCTGTTCTCATTTGAAGGCTGTCTGTGAAGAAGCACTGAGAGCAGGATCCCAGGCTGGCTTTCATTTGGATGCAGTTGTCTTTGGAGGAGAGGATTTCCGTGCCAGCATAGGTTGTTACATTTCTCTTTACCATAAATGTTTATGCATGGCATTTGCATTGGAGAAGCCTGTGAAATTTCAGACAGCAATAATTAAAGTAATGACACTTGAGTCTCATTTTATGTTTTCATTTTTCTCCTTAATTTCTTTTCAATGCAGAACGTATCACTGGAAAATTAAAACATGGTCCTTGTGTTACAGGGCACTGAGACTTTCTTGTACTTCTTGCCAGTCAGTACCAAAAGTTAATGAAAAAACCAAAAAAACCCAAAAACCACCTTGCTGAGTCACTGAAATAATTTTAAAATACTGTATCCATAAACAACATTCACATGCTTTTTAGAACTACATTTGAAAGTCCTAAAATTCTGGTGTCTGCTTCACCACTTCTTTACATACAACTGTCACTCAGGCTTTTGACATCAAGCACAAATACTCTCCTGCTACATTTTGCTTTCATAAATTTATTTTAGATATGTCGCGTGTCAATACAGACACATATTCACATGAAAGCACTATTAGTCTTCCTAAAAAATAAAAACTGCTTCACCATTTCTTTTATAAGAGGGCACTTAACTTCTGATTCAGTTTGAAGATAAAAGATAAAAGCACAGAGCTACCAACTTCTACATTAAAAATAAGTATGTTAATGTAAAAATCAGCCTTGCTTTACTAAAATATTCCTTACAGACTGAAAATCTGGATCTAAAGAGTTACCTTATGGTTATTATTGTTATTACTTTTTTCCCACTAGCCTTCACATGAGTACGTTGCTTAGCTGGTGCCCTGTGAGCACATGAAGTCTCATGAATACTTCTGCTTCTTCTCAGAAGTCATCTACCATCAATTTTTCATTCAAATACTAAAGCTTAAATATTCAGCTTAGGACATCAGTTGTGACAAGAATCAGAACCAAGGAAAGTGCAATTCTATTCTCAGTGTGAATTTTTTAACCATTTAGTTGGACCCAGTATATCAATTTGTGTAAAGCTTCTCTTGCTGTAATGCTTCTCACTGTACATGCACCAAATAGTAAAATCAAATAATTACTTTCATTTTAGTCAAGTCAGCAGTCCTTACCAGACAAAGCTTCCACTGACTTCAGGCTTACAACTTCTGATTTAAACTAAATCAAAATCTGAATTTACAAGCTAGTGTTTAAAGGGACAGTATTTTTTTTTTGCTAAAGCAAAATTTCTTTTTTCCTCAGAAGAGTGTAATTTTGGCTCTAGCCTTACACCTGTCTTCTATTTTCTAAATGAGTTAAGTAGAATCTCAAACTTTCCTCTTTTTTTTAACATAAGAAATATTTAAAACAGGTTTAAAACACTCTTGTCAGCTTTTCTTTGTTCTTGTTTTCTTAGGTGCAACAAGCAGTAAGGAAACTCATGATATTCTATATGCCAGACAAAAAATAATAGTCACAGCAAAGGCATTTGGCCTTCAAGCAATAGACCTTGTTTACATTGATTTCCATGATGAAGATGGGCTCCGCAGGCAGTCAAGAGAAGGTGCCTCAATGGGATTCACTGGTACGACTTTCTGCCGATGCCTCGAAAGAATGCAGATCTTGTTCATTTTCAATATGTTGCTACATTTACTGTCACTTAGACAAATAACTTGATTTTTGTTTCAGGTCATTTGTTGAAAAACTCGCTGATACCAAGCTCTTCTACGTTTATTGGTATCTTAAAAATTGCGGCTGGAAATTTTGCCTGAAAAGTCAGAGGCTGCTTTTTAAAACCACATGCCATGAAGCGTGTGACTGGTTTTGAAGAGAAGTTGGGGTAGAGGCTGTTCAGTGATTCCTCCCATCACAGAGAATGGGGAAGGCAATACTGTGCTCTGCAATGGCCCCTCCACAACTGGAGCCCTTTCTCTTTGTTTGAACAACAGCAGTAGTTAAAAATTACTTTTTAGGCGAAAAAAGTTGAAAAGCAAATATGCTAATTGCTAGGGGAAAGTTATTTTCTTATTGTTTTCTTTGGTTTGTTTTTCATCTCCTGGCTTTCCCCCCAGTAAGTGCTGGTGACACCTACGGGTATTGGCAGACAGCAAGAGCAGCAGGCTCCTTGCCCCACAGTCCTGTAATGCAGCCTGTTACCCTGTGATTGGTGTAGCAGGTCACTCGGACACCCCGCTGGGACAGTGCAGCCACCAAAGATTGGGGGTTTGCAATAGAAATCAGCCATCTGACCCATGCATTAGAGAATTCTAACATACAGGACGAACATTACATTATTTTTCTCTGACCACCACCCAGGATATACATATGAGAATAGTACATCCCTTAGGTTTCTGTTACCAAAAGCATGGGTCTGGCAATGCCACCTAGCAAAGTCTGGTTTTACAGTTAGCTGTATATGATATCTTAAAGCACCAAACCAAAGAATAAGTGCAATTTTAAGTGATCTTGGCATGCCACTGAAAGAATAGCAATCGATGCTTTTCAGCATAAACTCTGCTTTACTGTCTGTTGAGCTTTGACATTTGCAAACCCAAGTCTTGTTTTGGAGGTGAAATGGTTAGCTCCTCACAGCTACATTATCCACGGCCATGTGGACTTCCACCCTTCACTCGTCTGCCTTTGAAGTTGGGAAAATAATAGAGCTGCTGAATGGTAGCACCTGCTGACGGCTACCTAGTCTCGACCAGTATTTCCTAGCTTAAGGAAAGGCTTGATTTTTGAAAAAATGTAAACATCTGAACCTCCTGTTGACAGACGACGGAGTTGCAGATGCCTAGCACCTTTGAGAGCACTCTTTTTAAATGGTTAATATGCATTTAAATGTTTAACTGAGGCTGCCAATTTAGGAAATTTAGAAATGCTCAGCGTAACCAACACTGGTGGTGATTTGGACTCTACTGACTTTATGGTGGAAGTTGTCTGACCTTAAGACAGTGTCCAGACAGAGGACAGATAAAAAGGTCATGTAGCAATTTAGGATGTAAAATTACTTTCTAACTTGGCCGTACATGTGTCATATTTGCCTTTCCATACAAGGAGTAAAGGTCTGTGAAAGGTACAGATTTTATTAAGGTGCACTCACAGCACCTGCTCTTTGCCTCCTGCCTTTCTGCAGCTATCATCAACACATTTCCAAAATTCAGCAAACAACCTGACAATCAGTCCAACTGTAATTAGAGACGGGGCAATACTGACTCTTCTGATTTACTGGGGGGAAAAAAATTAAAATCTGTTTAAGCTAAAACAAAACAGCATTTTCCCTTTTCTTCTGCAAAAAAGAAAAAAATATTTTAGGTCAATCTAAAATATTTCTCTTTTTTTTTTCCCCTCTCAGTTTAGCTAGGATTTTATAATCTTTCTTTCTTGTTTTGATTGAAATAAAATGTAATTTCAACACTGAAAGCAAAATCATGTTTTTCCAAACTTATACAATGTATACTGTGTATTTGCCACTGACGGTCCTCTGATAATGTGAAAGCACTGAAATGTCACCCTAACAAGAAGTTCAAAATGTGTGATTCTTCTAATTTTTAAATATATTATGCCTCCCTGCTACTTTTTTTAATAAAGAATCAAAATCATTGAAATCAACAGGACTAAAATGAGCTGAGTATTTCAAATTGCTCTCATTGCTGGAGAACACTCACTTATTTGCAATGCACAGGGCTGAACTCACCACCCTCAAAAGCAATGCACATCCAAAATATTCAGCAAAGTTATATGTCCTTAGACGTTCCCATATTAGGCCAGTAAAATTGTCCTTAATGTAATCAAATAATTTCACTCAAAATTAAACAAGCAAAATAGTATAATGAAGCATTTACCAGGTATTTAAATATTATTGCAAACCTCACTGCTTATTGTAGGCAAGTTTTCTTTTCCAGTTACCTTAAAGCCAGCCTGGTTTTCCTTCAGTGAGTGTATAAACATGAAATCAAATGTTTTCAAATGTAATTCAGCCAAATTAATAGTCCTTTCATATGAATATTTATTTTATATATATATGTATATATACATGTCCATAGACAGCCAGCAAGATGTTTTACACTACAGGTAACTGTGGACTTTAAATCAGTGTGTTGCCTATATAAATGGGCATAGGTTTTAGGCATGTTTATGTAAAAAATTAGGTAAACCTTGCCATAAGCTTTAGCAGCTGACTTAGTCATTATAAAGTCCTGTACTACATGCTGAGAAACCAGATATAAATATGAAACAGGCTAGGTGTCCTCTCTTTTTCAGTCTTTTGTAGAAGACTAAAATGACACCATCAAACAGTTACCTAAAAGACTTGACAAGTATTGATTTAAAGCACAATATATCAAGTGGTACTGTAAAAAGGATTTCGTGGTCATAAATTTTCATGTCTTCCAATTTTGCACTCTCTCAGTAACTTGTCAATAACAACAATCCTGTTTAAAATATTTACTTCATTCCTGCGTGGCATTAGGTCTGTTATACAGTTTTTTGGATAGGTAGTGTGTGACAAAAATCAACTGAGTTCTATAAATCAAAAGTTATATTATATTCTCCCTAAATTGTTCAGTAGGGTTTAAATTATAAAAAGCATAGTTTACTATTATAGGTGTATTTATCAAAAGCAAATATTTTTATAGAAATGTTTTACACTTTAAAAAATAATATGTAAGTATTTTTAATTTTGTTATAATTAAAGATTGACTTTAAATATAATTTAAAACACACTCAACATTTTTTTCAGAAAGTTAAGATCCTTAGGATTTTTCAAAAAATGCTTGTACACACTTCAATTTTGGAATTAATGATTTAGCTAGGGAGAATTTGTTGTATTAAAAATAAGGAACATCATCAGCTTATTAATGATGACATTTTATTAAACTGACTTAAAAACCTCTGAGTAGACCTAAGGTAAAACACTTAGTTTAAAAAAACTCTTTGTGTAATTTCTTTCAAAAATTCTAGTTCTTAATGGGGTTTAAGCTTTTACCTATTTTTAAGGTATTTTAAAAATGGTTACGATACTGAAATTTCAAACTGAATATTTGCATGCCTGTAATATCATAAACTAAACATTGTTTAGAAGAAATAAAATTGAGCTACGTATGGCTTTTTAGCAAAGGAACGTAGCAACGCTAAAGAACTATTATTTCTTTGCTCACTTAATCAAGTAGAATTTCTTTGTACTCCAGGTTATCGCTCAGACCCACTGCAGTCCGATGAAAGTAATCCCAGGGATTTTTGCAGGGGTTATTTCATTGAAAGTAGGTGTATTCCTGCGCTCATGCGTGAGACTTCTCAGATCCAGTGATGGGCTGATTCCTAAAGTACAGCTGGCTGAATGTCAGTAAGAACACGGGAGCAGACCCTATTGTGCAGGAAACCTCCTTAGGTCCTGACATTTCCAACTTTTCCTGGCGTGCAGAAATCTCGCTCGCGCGAGCGGCTGCGGTGGCGGCAGGGCTGTGGGACCCTCGGTCTGCGGGGGACTGCTCACTTGCTGGCAGGTTTGCAGGATCAGGCTCACCCCTCTAACTAGTTTTGTTATCTGGCACCGAGGAGAGTCATTTATTCGGCAGGAAGCCGGGAGTTACGGTAGCCTCTCTTTATCGATACACCTTAAAAGCAAATCACAGAATTCACACCGGTGTGTGAAATTCCCATAGAAATGAACTCATAACGTCAAACGCTGCCCTTTTAAAACTGTCAAACAAATTAGACATGTATTTGTTTTAAGGTAGCTAAGTTCAATCACAGATTAAAACGGATTATGTGGCTGTCAATTCACGTTTGAAAATCTCTAGAGAAAAAAAAGACAACATCTATTTTTATTTTCTTATGTTTATACAAGAAAGGAAAAAAAAACTGCTTCATAAAACCTCAGGGTACTGCTAATGGTTGTTTGATAAACCAGTGACTAAATAAATATTGCAGCCTACCTGCAACTACCAATAATTGCAGCAACAACAGTTAAAACAACACTGAGGATTATATGATGCTAAGCCAATACTGAGAATTTAGGGCATGATCCTTAGGCTACTGGTAACTTTTCAGTCCTACAGATCTCTTGCCATCTTCTTCAGTTCTCATTTTCTGAACACACTTTATTACAACTTATTTAAGAGTGGCTGCAGCTGTTATTTATATAGTCAAATTCAGAGGTGCATTATACATAATTGTTATTGACTGCCCGAGACAAACAATTGCACCTGAAATGACTGAGAGAGGATGTAAGGATCGAAATGGGGAGAGAGGAGAAAGAATCATGGGTTCTTTCAAACTATACTGAATGCAAGCATAGCACAAGGTATTTTTACTCTTAAAATAATCTGTCAAAAAGCTATCTGCCTGTTTTCCAGTTTTAAAAATAAAAGAAACCAAGTAAAATAATTAGTTAGAGAGCAAGAAAGTCTGCAAGGCATATGAGAGCCTCAAGTGGTTGGAACATTTTGCTTGAACATCTGTTTGTCGATGCATGATTCTGGTGTTATTAATCTTCTTTGTAGGTAAGCAGGTGATTCACCCCAACCAAATTGCTGTTGTCCAGGAACAGTTCTCTCCGAGCCCTGAAAAAATAAAGTGGGCACAGGAACTGATTTCTGCTTTTGAAGAACATCAGCGATTAGGCAAGGTAAATATTTTGTTAATATGCCATAGTGGAGCCAAATTTGAATAATATTTAAGATTTAGAAAGGTCGGTGATGGCTCTTTGCTTTTATCTTATGAAGTGTGCTGTAACTAAAGAGTATTGCTTGGGAAATCTGTCTCCGATAGTGTATATTATAAATGTATCGCTTTCCAATATATTTAGAAATAGAATGTCTGTATTTTCCTTCCTCCCCATTTTAACTTTAATTCTTTGATTACACAGCCTTTTGAGTACCTCCAAGTATCTACAGCATTGGAGAATTAAAACTGCTGCTTCATTGTGCTGCAGAATCACAGCGTTACGGTCAGAGGAAAATATTTGCAACCAAAAGTCAGGTAGCTTGGCAGAAGACTCAGACTGCTTGCACAGATATCTTTCATGGGAAGAAATAAATGGATTAGGAAGCCTTCAGTTTCTAAAAAAAATCTCTATGCTGGTAGACCTGTTTCACTTTTGGGGGTTTGATCCCTCAAACATGCCCAATAGTGAGTGAATGTACTTTTGAGTGAAACTGCTTGAAGACTGTGGTTCTTAATCATTAAAAATGGGAATGTTTTATGTGCATTTGTACCAATTGCTGGACCTGAATTTTGGATAGAGGAGAAAGCAAATTAACACTAGAATATGATTGTTCCTAATTTAGTGCATCATTGAGTCTCACGTTTCCTGCTCTGTGGGTTTCTGCTATGTAAATATTGCGGTGGTGATGCACAATCTGTCTCCACTTTGTGCCAGTAATACTTAAATTAGGGGTCGCCTGAAGGAAGATTTTATGCTAGTTGCGGCATTGTCAGTTAATTATCTTAAAGGTTATTTGCTATAATCCAGTTTGCCTCTTTTTGAAAGAAAAAAAAGTTGCAGCCAAACATGTTTATCTTAGTCTTAGCCAAGCCTAGGCTAGTTAAAAAGGAAAGTCCCAATGTCAGAATGGGGAGTGCAGAGGAGTGGGAATGGTTCACATGTGCTGGTGTGGCATTCAAGTAGGAAACAAATCCCCCCGGTCATGAAACTCATCTATAAGACTGTGCAGAGGGTCTCACTTTCTCTGGTGCCATATAAATGTTTTCTGCACATTTTTTTCCACTTTCTAGTGGGTAGAAAAAAAAAGGCATGTCTGCCTTCCCTGTTGCCCAGCATTTCCGATACTGTAGGTGTTGTGCATTAAAAATGCTGTAAAGGTCAAAACAGAAATTACGCTTTCTTCTCAGAGTTAAAGTGTGACAAGGGATTTCCTATTGCTCTGCCCTTCTCCTTGCTGGGCTATTGCATCGCCTTTGTGGTACCTGGGTGTTTCCAGTACAGCCACGACTATGCTATTTGGGTGCTGTCCAGAGCACTGATTTCAGGGTCACTACTAGGATGCTGTATGCCTGAATCTCTTTGTTCTTTTCCCCTCAATTTTGAAATGTAGCTCTCTTCATGCAAACAATATAGAAATAGAAAATATGTGACTGGTTTTGCCCATTATTCTGATTTACAAGGCTTGGCTCCCTTACAAAAGGCATCGTTACAAACATACTGCTGGTGCAAATGTGTAGGCAGGTAGATGCAGCAAGAAAAAAGTCAAACAACTTACTCAGCCAAATATCATTTATGATGTGTTTAATACTATTCATTCAGCTGAGTTTAGTGTCAGAAACTCATCTAAGGAACACCCCTGCCATATGAACAGTCAACTAGAAGACTGGTCTAAATTTAAATCTAGTCCCAGTATCACACAATCATTAAGCCAAACATGTTTAATATCGAATAATTTTGTGTTAGGCAAGTGTTAGTCTTTAGATGTGTTTTGAAGCTGCTGTTTTTCTGACATAATGGTGAGGGTTTTTGTTTATATCAGCCATTCGGTGGGGGGTTTACTTGGGTTTGGGGGATTTTTCTTCTCTTCATAAATGCTTTTAAAATATGTTATAAGCTTCTGTAATCAGCTGCAAGAGCAAATTTGCTAAGGGTTTGTGGTGCAGGCTATTTTTTTAACCAACCAGGTTGCATGCTTCATATATTTTTGCATGTAGCCATCTATCAATAAAAAAGGACTGGCAGGTTAATATGTGAACTTCTGGATCTTGTAGCACTGTCGTATTACTGGACTTTATAACAGAATTGGAAAAATAGTTTTCCATGTAATGCTGGAAACTCACTAACTGAGTTTCTAATTTGCTATTATGACTGCGTCAGTGAGAAGAGCTTGGACGGTCTGATTACTTAATTTTTTTTCCAAAGCAAACATTCTCACTGAGGGATCCTCTCGCTCCACATCCTAACGACATGCTAAAATGTGAGTAATAACTCTTCCCCCACTACCTCCTGGCAAATGCTCCACACAGCGGTTTCAGTAATCCTCGTGTCCTAATGAAACACCTCTTCTGTTTTCCTTTCCCTTTTATTATATTAAAGTGTGCGTGTCAGTAGGACTAAAAATATAGCAGTGGTTAATACGGTTGAGACTTGCATGGTTTTACCATGTTATTAATCAAAGTTGAAAGCCTGGAAAAAATAAATGTGAGGGATTTGTGCAGCTGTTTGTGTGGTAGATAAGTTACTGGTCTGCAGTCTCTGGGATCACAGTTTGCTATTAATTTGGTTTAAAGTTTGATGCCCTTAGTTAACAATATTTTATATGAAAATACAGTAATAAGATTTTATAATCTAGCCCAATCTGAGACCTACAATTACCATAATAATCATCTTTTGAAAGAAGGCTGAACCAGGCTACTTCATCCTGAATGCTGACATGCTTTGGCAAAGTAGCCCCCAAATGTGAGTACTGAGGTCAGGAAAAATTAGGATCTTGGATGAGCACTGTGGAATTAGAGATGCTGTGGCAGTGTCCAAACAGAAGGAAATCAGAGAGCTAACCAGCTAGCCAGAAGTATTTGGGCTGCCTTATGGAGATAGTCCTGATAGTCTGAGGGGTTGCTTTGGTTTGATTTCTAGGTTGTTTTGTTTGTAGGGCTGTTTTTTATATTTCTAATCCAATTTAAAAATAGCATGTCCAGAAAATAAATGGTAATGTTATGTTTTGGACAAGTAAAAACAAATGTTGAAAAAGTACATTTTCTGTATCATTCAACTATTTATTAAGGGCTCTCTTTTGTCTAGAACTTTGAGATCTAAAACTGAAAAGTGCTTAAAAAGAAAAGTGTTATTTCCAGGTTGTTTCAACATTTTTCCAGTTGAACTGCATTGCTAAGGGATATGATTTTCAAAATTAGAATATTCATGCTAAAAAAAGCAGGCATAGCTGTTGGAAAGTCTTAATATAAGATAAATTTTGGTGTGCTCAAAAATGAAAAAGAATAGTGATAAACATCATTCCAGTAGTCTAAAGGACAGTTTCTGTTAGAAATTTGTAAAGCATTTGTACTATATTAAACAGGGAAGTGATCTTTTAAATACAGATTACCTGAATCTAAGGGGGTAGCGTTAGTGGGAGAAGTTACAATCCTGTTTTAAGAAAAATATCTGATTTCTAACAATGAGGATATACGAGTCTTTACTATTTAAATAACTCTGGAGTTTTACATTACCAGTACACTGGATACAGAACTGTATCTCTTCTATATGTAGTTAGTGTTTATATATGACAAAAATGTTAGACACTGAAAATGCATTTTTAAGCCATTCAATGTGTAACTACATCAGGCACAATATCATTATTGAAACTGAATCTTCCCAAATTGCCTTACTTTTAAATAAAATTCAAATATAAAGAAAAGCAGAAGAATAAAGTAAAAGGTTGATTACACATTTATCTCACATGCGAATATACAAATGCTTTCAAAGCACCCACATATTAAACTAGCAAATAACTAAATGGCAATGCCAAGGTCACTTGTCAGGTAAGGATTATTTAGAGTTAAGGTAAGTATATCAAAAACCCAAGTTGTAATATGGGTTCAATATTTAAATCCCATAGAGCAAATCAAAAGAAATATTTGTACGTGTCACATACAAATGCACAGAATGCTTCTAAGAAGACCTTTAGCATACATTTCTTGCATTATAGTCTGTGCCATTGTATATCATGTTCCCAGCAGCTGAGGAATAATATATATGAACTCCAGTGATTTGGCAAACGATACAGTTTCATTTACGAACCTTTCCAGGATTATGAAAAATCTTAGGAATGCATTTATTTACACAGCATCAATCCAACAAAGGAATGGAAATTTCCAGCAGTGGCTCCCTTATAATGCTCTTTGTTTAGGAAAAGCTACCCCAAGCCACTGTATCTTGGAGACGATGCGCCCTCGTGCTTGGGCCAGCTCCAGCTCCCACTGCCTCACAGGGAGGTCTGTCCAGGCTTTCCTCCCTCTCCTGGCTGTGCCGTAGACCCCAGGAGGGCTCCCCAGGCACGTGGGATCCACCCTGTCTCAATCCAGCCCGTGGTTGCTAGGAAAGCAGGACGGTGTCCCAGGGGTGCCTCTTGGAAGGGATGCACAGGAGCATCCCTCAGGCATGGGGCTGTATGAAACCCCATCAACCCACAGGGATTATATTGCACTTTACAGGACATTAGATCTCGGGGCTTTACGTAGAGCTGGGAGTGAGGGAGCAGCCCAGCCCCCCCCTCCCCTCGCCCAGGACAGACTGATGAGTTTAGAGGTGCCTCCACCCAAGCTGGATCCCATCCCCGGGCGACAGTGGCAGCACAGGGTACCTCTGTGCGTGCTGGGCTGCAGCACTGTCAGGCCTCCCTCCAAGAGCACAGGGCACTTGCTGTCCTTTATGTTAATTAGGCAATGTGTATTCCTTTCACTGCAGAGTGTGGGATTCAGGAATTTGTGATAAATTGCCACCGTTAAGGAGCACCAGCCTTTAGAAGTCTAGGCTCAGGTGCATCTGTATGCAAAGATGAAGAGTGCTGGTGGGATTTAAGCATGGGCCACTGTTATGTTGTTTAGATTTTTTTAAAGTGGCCCAGTGAAATTTTAATGTCAAAAGTGAAATCCAGAGAGCTCATATTGGTACTCAAAGTTTCTCTATACTGTTTTAGTATTTGAAAAATGCTTTATAAATGTGTTTTGTGTCATGGTTGAAGGCTTTTTTCTTAGGAAGATCCATCTGGGGACAAATTTTGAACCTTTACAATAGAACAGAAGGGGCTGTATTAGCTAATTGCTTGTGCTATACTGGTTCCTACATTGGTGCAATCAGTCCTGAGGGAGTTATGCCAGGTGGGGAGAGAAGGAGACAGATTTTACTACATGGGGCTGCAAAAGCTTCTAAGCAGGGCAGAAACTCATACAAAAACATGCTCTTGCCAGCTTCCCCCCTTTCCACTCCCCAGCAGGCATTCAGTGGCTCTTAATCTGTTTTCCTCCACTCATTAAAGACCTGTGTCCAAAACACAGAGGGAGAGGGACTCGGATGGCACACGGATATTTCCCGCGGGGAGAAGTTTCACCATGAGCCAGGAGCGGGATGGATCTGTGCGCCTCCATAGCCTTTCCACCCGCAGGTAGCCCCTGGAGGAGGCAGCTGCTCCTGTCCCAGGGAACACAGGCCCTGCAGAGGACGGCACCTCTCTGGGCTCCTCCTCAGCAAGGCACGACTCCTCTATCCTTGTCAGCTCAAGGAGGTAAACGCAGGGTGAGTTGCTTTTGGAAGGGCCATGCTGTGTCGGCACATTCCCAGTGCAGGCGATGCTTTGCTATGGGCATGGAGTGGGAAGACACCCAGCACTGCAGACACCTGCCCACCATCGTGCCAAAACCTGCTCTGCACCAAGCAACCCACCAAGGCAACTACCAACCTCCAAAATCCCTCTTTAAAAAGCATTAACGAGCGCTCATGAGCCTCATTTCAATTTCCAAAGCAGGATCTAACTGGAGAGGTAATGTTCTGACCAGATGGCTCTTTTTAAGCCTTACTGAGGGAATTCAGAAGCCTGTACAGCCAAAATATTGTTTCAGTTAATTTAAGTAACAGCAGTCTTGCTGCCTTTTCACTCCTCTCTGTGCTAGCCAGCTTTTTCAGGGACCTGGAGTGGCTCTCTGCAAAAGCTCTGTTGGTTGAAATAGAGAATCACAGTAAAAAATGGCTGTTCAATCCTATTCAGAAAATGAATCTGAAATTAGAAGAAACATGGAATACAAAAATATGGGCAATTCCATGCCTGTTGGCAGAATGAGCCTCACTATTATTATTTTTCTTAACTCCCT
The DNA here is from genome assembly GCA_013397975.1 of Machaerirhynchus nigripectus. NCBI lineage: Eukaryota > Metazoa > Chordata > Aves > Passeriformes > Dicruridae > Machaerirhynchus > Machaerirhynchus nigripectus. The sequence goes on from VZRQ01002060.1 coordinate 1,369,168, forward strand.
TGTATTTTACAGCTACCTTTCCCTTCAGTATCAAATGCTGTCTGTGTGTCCTGCAGTGATTTATTTTCAGATTGAGTTTTCTAGTTTATATTTAACAAATTGCTTCCATGAATATAAACCTCAAGTTAATTCCAAATTACTAAATGAAGGGCATCTGAGGATCCTAAAGTCTTAATATCAGTTACTTTTCACTTTTCCATATAATAACCATGATGCTCACTAGGGAGAAAAAATGCATGGTTGGATAGGCTGTTTGTCCAGGAAGCTGCTTTTGTGCTATAAAATAAAGATTTGCTTGGCAGCAGCAAGTGTGCTCTCTAGGATTCTTCCGTTCCCAATACAGTATAAGACAGAGAATGAAAACTACTGGAGAATATTCTAGAACTTTCCTCTGCTTCTTTAATTTTATTCCTTCCTGCTCTGGAGGAGCACACAGGAGGGCAGCAACCACAATGAGAAGGTAACTAAAGAAAATGCAAAGACAGCAATAAAAAAAATCCTCATATCTGCCTTTCATTCAGGGATCTTAAATAGATTGTTTGCTCAGGGAAAGGGAGAGACTTTGGTATCCTGAGGAGTTTCTGGAGCTGGACCAAGGAGGATCCCCAGGCCCATCCCAGCTGAAAGGGCTATCCCTGGTGGTTCAGGCAGCTTGGGGGACTGTAAAAAGGAAAAACAGCTTGTCTGGCTTACAGAGCAGGGCAAAACCCTTCTATATGGGCTGGAAACAGTAATGCCAGGTGGAGAAGAAATGAAGGACCTTGTAGGTCCTTGTTCTTCATCTTTCCTGCCCCACTGTGGACTTGAAGGATCACAAAGTCCTTTCTACCTGTTGAGCTTTAGAAAGGGCTTCTTCTGTCAGAGTTCTTGCACTGCTGCTTGGGAGTTATTTGAGGCAAAAATCAATCTCTATTTCATGTGGTTGTTGCTCTTTCTTTCTTGACCTTTTGTGTCCTTCCATCTGCTCCCAGAGGTAGAAGCCTATCTCAAACAAACAGGCCCGCTTCTGGCTTTACAAACTGATTTATCCTCTGAACTCACTGACTACTTCTACTCCAGTGGAAGATTACACTGGCAAAAAGAAACAAAAGGTGGTGACTTCTAATGTTTTCTACTTATCAGCAAAAAGGCTACAGAAACTTAATGGTGATGATACTTTGCAGAATTCCCTCCCCGTCCATGCTTCAACAGATCAGAGAGACCCACTGAGCATCTCCTCTTGCCAAAAAGGTATCTTTGACAAACCTTCTCAGGGATCATTTATTTTCCCCAAAGATTTTGTGTAGAAGTTACTTTCCAACCATAATATTGTTACAGAAAGGGGGTGAATGTGAAAGGGTCCAAAGGAGAGGCTATGGAAATATGTAGCCCAAAAAGCTTTGTCCGTACAGCTCACTGCCTGTGAAGTCTTCAGTTTGTCATATGTGACTGCACTGGTTATTTGGGCGTTTCTTACCTACTGCAAAGACACTCAAAGAAAGCCAGAGTTATGTGTGAGCCTGCTCTGGAGGCAGGACAGGTCTGAGCAGAGAAGAGAGAGAGGCATTATCTTGTCACAGTCTGGAAAACATTCTCAGTTGACCCAGATTTCACTGAACACCTCCTAGCAGCTCACTAACCTTTGGAAGTTCATCACGAGAAGGTAGAATCATGACCCAGCTCTTTATGACGGCTCTTTGGCTACAACTTGCAGAAGAAAAAAATTAATTAAACCTGCATTCAGCACCATCACAGCTGTTAGCTCTTGACTTCCCCAAAAATATGGTCTCAACCTTCTGTTTCAAGAGAAATCATTCCTTGGTACTCAAGATAATCACTCCTCCCCCAGGCACAGACCCAACGCCATTTGCTGTGACCAGGCTCCTCTTCTCTTTTGTTCATTACCTGTAAGCAAATCCAAGCGTTCTTTTTAAGCCCCAAAGCAAAGACTTCCAAATTTCCTCTGCAGGGAGTCACTTAAACAATGTGTGTTTTCATTAATCCCAGGGGAATTATCTTCCTGAATGCCATGCTTTTTAGGGGGAGCCTTTGCCATCCACCTGCTCCCTTCCCTTCTCAGAAGACCAAGTATGCCCTGCTTGCACAGCTCATATTGTGCAGGATTAAAGGTAATGTTCTCAGAGCTAGGCAGATTTCAGTGTGTTTATTCCTCGTATTTTTGGTGTCTCCAGAAAGTCATAACTAGACCTTTGGGTTTCAGGAGTGGGTGAGACACTGAATTACCATGGAAAGAATTAGTGTTTCTCTGATAACTGGATCAAAGATTTCTTGTGTCTGTGGACTTGAGGACACTTGTCTATATGGGTTAGGAGGTACACCAGGTTTGCACTGGCCAGCTGGCATCACCCCTTCTGCTCATTTCCAGTTAGCCTGGCATCTGCCCGCGAGTGCCGACACAGGTCACAGGGATTGGAAGGGGACTTACATAATTACTTATTTACACAATGGCTGTATTCACACACAGCCTCTGGCCCATGTTACCAGAACAGTGTGGGAGCTCTGTTTGACTCACGGCATCTCCTAATGATGAAGGGGGTGGAGGAGAGAAGGGTGGATGGCTTGTTGGTCCCCTTATGCCCATTTCCCCCATGTCCTAGATGCACATCCCCTCTGGAGACAGCCAAGTAGGACAAGGCAATAACCAAACTGCCACACACTCTGCAGGGATTTGCTCTGCAAAAGAGAGTATTGCTAGCAAAACTGTTGAGAAAAGTAATTGGAAAAAAACCAAATCTTTATCAGTGGGGCACTATTTCTAACTGTGTGACAGCGGAGTACTGTCCAAGGACCTCCCCTCACTTGCGAGACTGTCATACAATCAGTAGTACCCTAAGTAGTGAAAGAAGAGGTTTTGGCAATTCCATAAGCATTAGATAGCCCCTATTTTAGACCCAAACTTAATTCAAAATTCAGCAGCAGGTGATTTGTTGTTTATATTGCAGTTTCCTTGAACATCATCTTCTCTTGCTTTTCCTTTTTTTCCACTGGCCTAACTACCCAGAGTATCCCCCATGCCAAAGCCTTACCTACTCACCAGGATCTCTTAACACCTTCAAGCCTGCCATCTAAGTAGCCTGACTGGATTCCCAGAGTGAGCTGCTTTTGAAAATGCTGGCTATTCTCTACACAGGGGCCTAGGACAGCAGATATGTGGACACACACAACAAATTAACCTAGCACTATTGGCTGTATTCTTTCATCTGATGCAAGACAATTGGGTTTTTTCTTTCTACCGTAGACAAGCCACAATCTTAATGTAACCTATATAAATATCTTCAGGAAAATCCTGGCAACTCTCACGTGGGAGTTAAAGTTGTTGGCTACATGGATGACGAGATCAAGGAATCAAATCAAAGGTTTGTTAGCAAAGGCTGGACAAAGATTGAGTGGACCACAGCAGTGGTTCCAAAAACAGAGCACGGTTCTCAAAACCGATGCTCGTGCTTGGAGTCCTATCTGCCAGCAGTCAGGGAGCCAATAGACTACTTGGAATTTACAGGAGTTATTTGGTACTTCAAAATTTACATACTTGCTATATCTCAGGAAAACTAATCTTCATGTTCAGTACTGATGCAGGTGATCAATAGATTACAGCTGTCTAAGAATTGAGGGTCTGCAGTAGCCCTCTTAGAGAGCTCAAGCAGTCATTGGGATGCATGTGGATGGAGGCACAGATAACCACAGATGGAGCAAATGCTGGGGGGAAAGCCACAAGCATTCCCAGATGTAGGAGTACATCTAATTCTTCTGTATTGCCAACCAAAGGGGACTAGCTCCTCTGATCACTGTCCCACATGTCCCAGAACAATTACTGTTTGACTTTAATTAACTCAAGTACTTTAATACACAACTCAGAGACAATTGTGTCACATTACTATGAGGAGCCTTAAATGTTCTATATCATGTTAGTTTTTTACTGCTTATTTCTCTCCTTAATCCAGTGGTACATCAAGAAATAAAATACGGTGAGAGTAAAACCTGGAGTAACATTGCGTATCATATAAAAAGTACAGATGAAGAAGTATAAAACTTTACATTCCCCGATCTTATGGAAAAACATAAGGGTACCTCACTTGTCATCCTGTCCATCTCCTGCTGTAGTCAAAGTCAACACAATTTCATATGTAACACAATTCTATTATGTTCATGAAAAATACTAGCAAGAAATTTTCCTTTATAATTTCTTCCCCTCTCCTCGTTCCACCACAAAATAATGATCCCCGGACAACACAGAAATCATGGACCTTGAATCCTGTCCATTTAACTTCTAGGAAGGTAAAATGCTTCTTGCCACTAAAAACCAGTATACTCTGGTTATTAAATGGTCTCATAGATTTACCAAGCTCTTCACTACTCCCAAAAGTTTCACAAAGTAAATGTTCCCGAATACAGGACAGACACTCACAAGAAGAGGAGGTCTTCGTGCTCTAGGAAACATTGCATTAATGTGTTCATCTCTTGCCATTGCAAATGACAGACCAGCACTGAGACCCTTTCTGTGACTTGATACATGCCATTTCTTATAGGCAAGGGAAATCTTTAAGGATGACATATAGATGTAACAAGAGCCATGTTCAAGGTCCATGGCAGCATGCAACCAGAGTTATATTCAAAGTTGTCACAGAAGATCCCTCAGTTACATGTTGAACTTTGCTAGGTCTGAGCTGTGCTGGAGTGGCTGCATTTATCTAAAAGGAAGTTCATAAGATACAAGCATACAATCTGCCAAACTGGTGTGTTACAAAGTTTGGTTCTGCATCTCTTCAGTGTTTCCACAACTACCTGAAAACTTGTTGCATTTGTTATTCTTACTGCACAACTGATTTGTCCTCCTTTATAATGAGCCTGTATGTTCGTCTCCTGACCTGTGAAAATGACTGTTCTCTGTCAACTCTGCCTTATGGCTTCTCTTGCCTGTAGGCTGGATCCTTGCATCACTTGGAGCTGACCATTTTCAATTCCCATTTTTCCAAGACTATCATTTGCCATTACCTTCTGAGAAAAAAAACCCCAAAACTTAGCAGCTTTGCAAAATTTTAATTCACTTGCAGTTGTTTTCTGTATTTGCCAAATCTTCTTTGTTCCATCCTCACAGCGCTTTAGGATATACTGAAATTCGAAGTAGAGCTTTTAAGACCCTTCTCAGCCTGGCCTGCATCTTGCATAAATTGCTGTTACTTTTTAAAAGTCTTACTACTGTCCTAACAGAGCATTAAATGTCATTGTGAATAATACTTCATGCCAGAAGGAAACACCTTGAGTCTTTCCTTGCTTATCAGTCAGTTGGGAAGGACTGTCAGCTAGTCTGCGTGATGACCCAAACAAGGAACACTGCCCATTCACTTTCTTACTTGATTCCTCCTTGGTAGTCCACCCTGACAGATCTATAGAGCAATCAGGCTGAGGGAGCACAGACATTTTGTATTTACAAACCCCTCTGCTGTGTTGTGCTGCCTTCACAACTGTACAGTGTGGGCCAACCAAAGTGCCCTTACAGCTCCCGTACACTGCAGACTGGTGAGTGCCAAAGTCACCCTATTTCTCACAGGGCTTTGCCTTCAGCACACTCTCTGTGTGGCTGCATGAAAGATGGCACTGTATAGGCACAGCAGAATCTGTGCTGCATCGCTTAAAACGGGGGCAGACTTTGGCCCACAAGGCTGCCCATTCCTCAGAAGGGCTGCGCTTCCAGACTGCTGTCTGGTGAGTGTCACAATTATCCTCCATTTCCCCACTTCTCATCCCACCTGAGTTACTTGCATCCAGGTATTGTCACCCAGAGTGCCCATCATCCGTGGCTCTGCCTCCTGGATGGTCTTCCTCCCAGCTTCTCCATCAGCCTTTACCTGGAGGACCTGTCTGTTCCCAAGGCAGGTCTGACACATTTGATTAGCCTGATGATAGAGTCCCTTTAGAGGGTTCTGAAAAGGCTCTCTCTGAATGATTTATATGGTTACATGGTGAGCAAGAACCACAGCCACTGAATGCGATGGATGCAAATCCCAGCCTTGCATTACCCACCTGCCGTTGCTCCCGTTCATGCTGCAAGCTTCCTTAAGAGCAGGGCCTTAGTCCTATAGTTGAACTATTGGAAATCTAAGTACAGGCTGGAAGTGTGAGATTGTTGAGAAAATTAGCCAAAAAGAAAATTTAGATCTATGACTAAATTAATCCCCAGATTAATGCTATCAAAGCAAATGGTGTTTATAGAAAGTCTTGTTTTCTTTATATTCATGTGAGAGAAAATCAAAAGAATGCTAGAGGCAAATTTCATCTAGCAGAATTGGAAAAGAGAGCATGGGGACAAAGCTGTAATTACTGGTATTTCCTATCTGTTGAAACCTGTGGGTGGAAAGAGAGTCAGTGAATAGGGTACATTCAATGGCATTAAAATTGGTTTCTTTTTCTGGACTTTAGCTCAACACTGCAAATTAGCAGGGGGAAAATAAGCCTCAGAGTGAACAGGCAGAGAAGCCAACTTCATGTTACCCTTTGCTGTTAGGAAAGAAAAAAAGGCATTTTTTTCCTTCAAGAATTCAAATTCCTAGCAACCCGAACTACAGCTGCACACTGACAAGCAGGGAATGTACGACACTTCTCACATGGCTCAGTGTTTGTGTGTCCATATACACACCATTACCCTGTTTTCCTTTCTAAACATACTATTTTAATGAAGAGAGGACAAGCATGCTGTTTAATTAACTCTTGCTTTATAAAAACGACATTCTGACCCAGATTCATCTTGGTACAACCTAGGTACCTGCAGGGGCATCTGACTTTAGATCATCCTGTATCAAGTCAGTAAGGGATAAGACCCTCCCAGTCATGATTTGGACCACCAGATATCAGAATTGACATTGCTAGGCACCCATCTCTTTCTGCAAACTATTGCAGGTACTTGGGATGACTGTACTCCTAAGTTACCCTTTCACAGAACTAGGAAGGATGATTTGAGACTTCAACATATTTCTACTTATGACTGTCATCCCACATGCAAATTTCTCCTGGAAGCAATAGCTGTTACTGAATTAGCTTTACTCTTTATTTTGCTACTCAATCAGCTGTTACTGAATGGGCATTACTGAATGCCTACTGAAAAAAAAGGACGAATAAAATATGTTTTTCTTACCGTTAAAAAAATGTACCTTGCAGTTTGAGATCACTGCATAGCCCTAAATTGTTCCATGTAAGTCCTATGTCATAAAATGTTTATTTAGTTCCCAATATTTTTCACAACAGTTAATAAATTGAGTAGTTTGAGGCTGCATTTTCTTTAAAGTTTTAAAAGAATAACTGAAAATTATTGATATGTAGCTATAATTAAAAGTGGTATATTATTAGGAGTAATAATAATAATAATAATATTGATGTTGGGGTTGGTGTTGTTGTGGTAAAGTAGGGTTGACTGTCTGCTCAGTAAACAAAAAAATTCTGTTTGAAGCACCAACCCTTGAGTATCTGTCAGTCCCATTATTCTCCAAACCTACCTGAAATATTGCAAATTATAGTAGGAAAATCTACTTTGAATAAAATAATAGTTTTTACTATTATGTTTTCAATGGCTTTAATATAGTCTGCTCTTACATGTAAGAATATTGGTTTGTATTAGATTGCTGTTTAAGGTGGATTTTTGTCTTAACTATTCCAGAACATGATTTAGTATTTAATTAATACTGCTTCAGTTTAGCTAGATATGCCACTGGAGCAACGCATTTCCTAAACATTCTTATAAATGGGTTATATTTTCACTTTATTTACTGGAGCCCTCTATTTAATAATTACCAAGCCCCAACTGAAAACTGGAAAATGGTTTGTTCTCCTCTGCATTTCTCTCACTGCCCATGCACAGACACAAGTGCAGCAATCGTCTGTACCTTGCTCTAGGTTAGCCTTGCTCACTGTCAAACCCAAGGCCAGCCTGTGATCCCATATCGATTGCAGCAGGACATTAAAAAGGTGTGCAGCACTTCACAGAGATGCCCTACGCAATGCTGGGGCCAGGCCTTCAGTTCTCAGTTCTTCAGGGAAGGGACTGCACCTTCGTACTTGGATTTTTGGGTTGGTTGTTTGGGGCTTTTTTAATGTGTCAAACTACTGTTAGAATTGCAAAGAAGATTTTTCTTTTTTTGGTCTATTGAACTTCAGCATGTCTTAATGCAGTGTTTTAGCTTCCAAATCCTACCACAGTGACACATGGGGATTAAAGCATCTAAGGGAACAAGTCAGGTTTGGCACTATTTAAAGCATATGTCCTCTCTTTAAGATTTAACTGTGATTCATAGTTAATTGTTTTAAACTTGTCACCATGGTACCAACAAAAAATCCTTAGGAATACAAAGTGACCTTTGAAACCTATCCTAACTTTCAGATCGCTGCCACTGAGGCACACAGAGTAGTTCTGCATCCATTTGGGGAAATTCCCTATATGTGGTGCTCAGGTGGGCTTTATCTTGGCTCCAGAGGAGATTTGGGCAATATTATTGCACCATCCACTTGGTTATTCCAGCATTCATCCCAGTCCCTCGCTCTCGGCACAGGCCCAGCCTGTCTTTAGCACTGGAGACCTAATGGAGAGGTGCAGCAGCAGCACAACCTCAGCAAACCCACAAGTCAAGAAAACTTCCCTCCACCCCCACAAAGACCCATTCCTGTTCACTGACAAAGATACTTCTGCCTTTGCCCCCTGTCTGCAGGCAGTTTCCCGCTGGCCCTGTGGCACAGCCCTGGATGGATGCTGGGTGGTGGTGCTGGAGGTGGGGAGCAGAGCTGCCCCCAGGTGTGGTGTCCACCAGCTCCTCTCCCCAGCTGCCACGCACGGCCTCACTGCTCTTAGCCCTCCGTGCTTGCCAGCTAGAGAGGCTGAAACAGGCCAGCTGCACCCTGGGCTTCTCTTTTCTCTCTCCTTTTGCCTTCTCTTTGGAGAGCTTGTTGCCCTCCACATTTCTTTAAATGCACTTGCCCTGTCTTGATTAGTTTGTCTCCTAAAACTTCTTCAGGATTCCCGTGGGAGATGATGTTTCTTGGCAAACAGATGTGTTTTTAAAGAACAAGACATACCAACTACAATTTCCAAAGGTGTCTCAGAAAGTTCATATTCTCTCTTTTCCAGGGAGCATTTACTTTCCGCGGGAGCATGATCGACATGCCATTACTGAAGCAGGCACAGAACATTGTTACGCTTGCCACAGCCATCAAGAAAAAATGAGCTGGTAAATGAAGCTCTCGCCATGGGGCCCCAGTAGCTGTTTTAAAAGATGACTATAATACTTGGGGGCGGCGGGGGGAGGCCAAAATTAAAGACGTCAAGCTTAAACAGAAATTAATTTCCATTTTGCAGATCTGTTATAGTTTGCTTGCCAGAATTGCTAATTACTAAAACTATTCCCAACTCAAACCACTGCTCACTCCTGCATGGCCCATGTTCTACTCATAGCCCTCAGTGAAGTTACATCACCGACTCTGTGACATCACAGTAATTACTACAAATGTGGGATTATGACTTCACTGAAGGAGAAAGGCAAAACATAAGCCCTGAGCTCTGTTAAAAGAGCAGATGAAAATTAATTCAATTGTTTCTATCTGTGCTTCTTCCTGCTCTGATACAGAACTCCTGGCAGAAAGGAGAATGCCTCAAGTAATTACTCACCAGCTGAAATAACTGCAATGAAAATCTTTACCCTGAGTGAGCTTTGCTTTCCCCACACATCACCCTTCTGTAAATGTGCAAGAGCCATTAAAAATAATGCTCCAACAATGCAGGACTCTTGACTTTCTTCTCTTTTTTTTAAGCAGTCGCTATTCAGAGAGTTTCCTCCTGGAAGCGTCCAGCCCGGGAAGGGTTGGACAGCAATAAACTTGTAGTTTTTGGAGACACAATGCAGCAGAACTTGTGCATATGGTCTCGAGTCAGATTTACATCACATTAGGGATACGGCTACAGATCATGTGGGCTGTGTGGTTAACGGGCTTAGTAAAGCTGTTTTGAAGAGGTTAACCCAGCTTGTAGTAAGGGTAAATAAACATAACAACCAGGCATTGTCCTCTATTCAGCATGTACTCTTATATGGAGGGCTAAAGGGTATTGAAGCTGCAGAGGATCAACTTGTGGTTGCCAGAGGACTCCAATGAAGTTTGAAACACCAACAATCAGAGATTTTGTTTCTGTTCCTCATTAAATCATGAGCTTTTGTGCTCAGACTATGAACGACTGTTCTTTAAGAAATTAACAGAATGGGAAGTTTTAAACTATGCACCAACCTTTTCATGACCTACACAGCAGCTATGCTGCTGCACTTAGACAAACACCGCGGGGAAGGCTGTTCTGTTTATTTAAAATTGTAAATAGAAAACAGTTGTTTTTTAGTTTCATTTCTCACCGCCTCCATGGCCGTTTCACGTATGGAGCCACAGTGCCTTATTCCTCCCGTTTCCTCACTTAACGTGTTTCCCCGCCGTCTCCGAGCAGCGATTTCACTGATTTCGGGTTATTTTTGGTTTAATTAAGAGGAGAGGCAAAGGGGGGAGGAAGAACCCCACCAACCGGCCCGCGTGGAAGCAGCGAGGAAAGGGAGCGCGGGGGCGGCGGGAGCGCCTCTCCGCGGCTCCCCCGGCGACAGCGGGGACACGGCGGGGCCCGGCCCGGGAGCGGCGAAGGAGCGGGCCGGGGGGCGGCCCCCCGGGGACGGCGAGGACACNAGCGGCGAGGGCCGACCCCCCTCTCTCCCCCTCCGCCACCCGGGTCCCGTCCGAGGCGCTGCGCCGGGGGATCCCTTACAGCGCGGGGACCTCCGGGCTAATCTGATTAATTAAAGACTACCTGCTTATATTGCAGCTCCCCCTCACCCCCGCGCGTTTCAGGACACCCTCCGTTATTAATTCCAGGCTGACTAAATTATGGACAGCACTATTAAAACATTATCAGAACTAATGAGAAACAATTACTTAGGAGATGAGCTGGGACGAGCCGTAGCCGGGCACGCGTGTCGTTCTCCCCGCAGATTGCGTTAATAAATCATCAGGTGCACGGCAAGGCGGCGGCGAGGCCTGGCGCGGGGCACGGAGAATAAGATATATGAGATAAGGGTTGTTCAGGGTTGTTTTTTTGCTGTGGGTTGAGGTTTTTTTCTTTTTTGGCATAATTTTTTCATTAATCTCAATAGGACGCGTGTGGTGTAGAGGGTTTTATTCCCTTAATACCGCTCAGGAAGAGGGAGCGGGGGGAGGGAGAAGAAGGATGAGGACGATTTCAGAAACTAACGTCTTCATTGTTTTACCGAAGTCTTAATGACCAGGCGTGACAAGCCCGCGGGAGCTGCGCGGCCGCGGAGGGCAGCGCAAGGGGCGGCGGGAGCGCCCCCGAACCCGCACCCATAGCTCGCCCGCGCTCGGCGCCTCCTTTTCCTCGGCAAACTGGAGGGATATTAATACACTCTCCTGAGGTGTTTACGCGCACCCTCCCTCCCCCGCAGCTGACTGCTTAAGGAACTTCGTGACCCGTACGTGGAGAAATCGAATATGCAAATAAAATGCTGGATATATTCAGATTTTTCCTTAAATTTCCCTGACACCCACCCCTCCAGCGGAAAATCCTCCTTCCTTTTAACAGCCTTAACGATTTTTGCTTTATCAAAAATAAAATCCGATTTATTTGGCTTTTCCGTTTACTTTCCGAAGCTTTCCGTGATTTTCCGGCTTTATTCTTCTCCTCTTTCTTTCTTCTTCTTTCTCTCTTTTTCTTTCCCGCCTGGTGCTAGGCAAGCAATTGATGAAACAAAACAGATTATAAGATTAGCAGCAGGATTTTGTGCATATTAATGATAGGGAAGGGCACCGAATGGGTTTGTAATTGCAGATCTTGCGCTTGGGATTGGGAACTGTAGCCCTGCTACAGCAAAGACCCCCCTGTGAGGTTTTCACATTGGAACTTAGGGGAAAAGTGAAAAAGTAATTACCAGAGCACAACACTGAAATGTTAAAGCACTTATTCTTTCTTTCAGCGTTCTGTTTTAAAGGGAAAAAACGGGCAAAATGGAAAATAAATTACTTTCAAATAAGTAGGTTAGCACCTGAATGCTGGTGCGCATTTTCCCGGCTTTTTTTTTCCGTTTTTTTTTTTTTTTTTTTTCCTTTTTTTTTTTTTTTTTTTTTTTTTTTTTTTTTTTTTTTTTAATTCTAGTAATTATTTAGCCGGGCATTGCAGACCATCCAAGCAGCAGAAAAGGCGGAAGGGAGGGCAGGGAGACCTCGGGAGCACAGGGGTACTGCGCCTGTGAGGTTTGAAGCAAATATCGCCAGGAAAGCTGCTCAAAGCTGCAGTTCGAAATTTAGAGGGATTTTCCTGGGGTGGTTTTTTTTTTGTTTGGTTTTGGTTTTTGTTTTGAAATCGGGACTTAAAAGGAAAAAGGATTGTTTTGGTTTTCTCTTCGACACAAACATCAAACGGTATTTTAGCAAGGGATGCATTTCACAACCACAAATCCCTTACAGGAACGGCGTATTCCTTGCACTATCGAGAAGTAACCTGACACTGAATTTTAACTCTTATCAAGGGTTTCTCCTTGTTTCTTGAGGTGCTTCAGCCCCCTCTGAGCTTACTCTTACTAAACTCTGGATTTTTGCGTTTCAAACCCAGTGCTCCTTTACTGACTTTTCGAATGCTTCTCTCCCGTGATTAACAGCCAGAGATGGCTTGGCTTTAATGGCACCTACTCGCGCGTATTGTTTTAATTCTGTTTACAGAAAATCAATGTATCTGGTGGAAATTAGGCTCTGAAAACTTTTTTTTTTACGAGCAAATAAAACGAAGTATCTGCTCCTCGGGCAGTAATTTCTGATTTTGAGTTGAAGGAGGAAGGGGGGTCGGGGGGGAAACTAACTTTGACTGCATTTCATCCATCCCATCCCTCCAATCCTCTTCCCTTACTTTCACCTCCCTCAGGTTCAGAGCATGGCAAAGCCCCGAGGCAGGGCTAGTTTATAACAACTATTATAAAGATTAAAAAATGGGAAGAAGGGAATAAAAGCTCGTGCGGGCAAGTATATTATTTTCTTTTTCCCCATTGCTGCAGCGAGGGAGCCGCGCACCCCGCGGAGGGGAGCCCCGGGGAGCAGCGCCCGGCGGGGCGGGGGGAGCACCTCGGGTGGCTTTGGGGGTGCCGGCATTTGCACGAGGTGCCCCGCAGATGGGAGGGGTGTCCTCCCCACCCGGAGTTGAGAAGCTGCCAGCAGTGCCCGGGCGGCAGGAGGAAACCCCCGCAGTGCTCCGCACTGCCGCGGGACTGCCGGCTGCAGCCGCGAGACCGGACGTGGGGTGGATGGATGGATGGATGGATGGATGGATGGATGGATGGATGGATGGATGGATGGATGGATGGAGCGTAGCCCCTGTTTCCACAGGGATCGGGACAGTCTCACGCTGGGCTGCTGCCAAGAGCCCTGGACACCGAGGAGAAAGGGAAGGGGGGAAGGGAAACGGGAAGGAAAGCAGAAGGAGGAAGAGGTAGTTTAATCACATTCATTATTCTGCCCCGAAAACGATCTCCTCCAGCCACCTCCAGGCCCACAGAATCCCTTCAATCGGGACCAGGGTGCCCATGGAAAGGCCACCTGCAGAGTGGTACACACACACACACACACACACACACACCAACCTGGCACCAATGGTGCCTGAAAGGGACAGCGCAGAAATTAGTGCTCTCCATTTCCATCTCACCTTCCCTCCCCCTCACAGTCCCCACTTGGCCTTGTCCTCTTGGCGCTCCTCAAACCTCCCTTTGCCTCCCAGCACTGGGTGTCCCTCAGTGGGAACAGAGTGGGGGCTTTCCTCCTCACACTGGGGTGCAGGGAATGGGCTGCACAGGGGCAGTGTTCTGCATGTGCCCACACTGCAAGCAGGGGAGCCTCACTATGCCTCACTATGTTTAGGGTTATTGCTTCCCCAGTTAATTCTGAAACTCCCAATATGTGATATCAAAGCCAGTACCGCAAGGTGATGCTCAGAATGATGTCTTCAGAAGTGCAAGAGGCCCTGTTTCTAAAGCTATTGTAGGTGCCCACTGCCTGCTGGCATCATTTGAAGCTGATCATCCTGATGAGAATGAGGAGTGATAAATGCCTATGCTACCTTCTTGGGCCTCTGTAATTTAAAGTGTGAATCCATGTAGCTTTGGATCTTATGTTTAGAATTAGAATTTTATTCCTACTTCTTCTAGTGCTGCTAAAGTCATCAAAGCCGTGCTATCAAGCACAAACACCAGTTAAGAATTTTCTGAACTGAAGCTTGCTGAAGGTAAAAGCCTTGTCTCTGTGTGAGACATACCTGCAGTAGCCTAGACTTTATGGCAGATATTCATGCTGCTGGGAAGACCTAGTCTAGGCTTCCAGATACCTGACTTCCTTCCTGGCTTGCTTTTGCAATAGTCCCTGATATATCAGTAGTGTTTGTGCCGGTTGTTACTCTATGGGATGCCACTGGAAATGCTTCATGTTAACTCTCCATGTTTTGCTCTGTCTAAAAATGCAGCTCAGATACAGTCAGTAGTGCATGTATCACTGCAAATCTGACCATCACTGACAGCACTGCCTCTAAATTTGTCACCAAGAGGCCTCTGGTCGTACAATACAGAATTAAATACTGGCAAGATGAGGGGGAAACCAGTGGCAGTGCAGGAGGTGTCTGGTTACATCATTGGTATTACTGTGTGAGAGCACAGGCCAGGGGGAAAAGTCACTTTCACCCTCTTCAATCATCAGCACTTGTGTCACCAGAGAAGAGTTTGTGTTTTACTTTAAACTCCTGGAAGAAGTTTCCCCAGGTCTGTGGTACTTGGTGGGGGTGCAGGGAAGAGCCGTGGTCTCTGCCCACGAGATGCCTCAAAAGGAGCTCGCCCTGCGGAGGCTGCCCATCCCTGCCTGCCCCGTGTGTCTTCTGGGGTACTTGGGAAAGCTACCTGCTCATTTGAAAGCATTTGGTCACTTTCAACTCCACGTCATGACTCCACTCAGAGACCACTTAAAATATGTAGTAGGTGGAGACATCTATTGCCTTCTTTACAATCAGTACTGAAAAAAACAGTTCCTCCTGAAAGAAAAAATGACATTAGCCAGTCCTGTGCTAAAGGCAAAACCTCTGTTGGTGCAGTTCTAAGGTTTTGCAAGGAGTTACAAAATCCAGAGGCAAGCTGCGTTAACTGACTTCACCATATGGACTAGTTGGTATCTAACATTTTGTTGAATATCAAGAATATGCCTTAATTTACAGAAAAAGGCACACAGTAAGTTCAGTAATAAAAGATAAATATGTATCTACATTGTGGCTATATTAGGCAATTCTTTCTTTAATGTTCACTGAGCATTTGTTAAAGTGGGTATGTGAGGGTGGTGCGTACAGAGCACATTCACTGACAAAGCCTAAGGAAATAAGTGTGTCTTTGTGCCTAGGTTTTCCTAAAGCAAGCATGTTCCTGAGTATAGGCAGACTGAGAAAACTGGAAGGCTTCCCATTTTACATGGAGGGGAGATGTAAAGATCTGTGCTTGGTTCCTGGTCTTGCTTCCCCATCACTGACATCAGTTTGTGTCAAGTTTACCAAAAAACCCTGCTGCTGTAACACTCCATTTGAGAGGCAGGGGGGAAAGGATAATAAACTTTTTTTTAATTGCTTCCCTGGCTATAAATTAGCATGCATTGGGCTAATTTTTTTTTCCATGAACAAAAGCACAATTGACAGCAAGGCTTAGGAAAAGTAGGAAGGGAGTTCTGAGCCTCAAGGCTCCCCTGTGTATTGAACCTGAGCAGGGGGAGGTCTTGTCTGTGCCCAGAAGTTGAAGGGCACCGAGAACTACAACAAAACAATAGGGATTTTTATGTTTCACTGACTGTTTTTGCAGCTGCATCTTCCCCCCTCCTCCTCTCCCCCCATTATTTCATGTGAGAACCAAGTATGAAAATAGAAGCCATGGCTTTCCCTCTGGATACAGTCGATGTGCATAAAACCAGGGCAGAAATCAGCAGAAAGCTAAGGTTAGTTATAACTCAGTGTTATGGGCAAAAGCAGAAATTGTGTTTTGCTTCTACACTATATTTCATGTCTATTACCACAGAAGTAAATGCAGGGCTGAATCCCAACTGCACTGTGAATTCAGTGTGCTCCTCTTTGCATCGACACTCCTGATGGCATTTGAAGAGAAGCTGGTAGAACCCGCTGAGTTCTGCCTTTACAGCTCCCCTTCCATGCTTGCCTCCCATTCAGCCTTGGAATATCTGGTGAACCATCTTTTCCCATGGCAAAAGCTCATCTGAGGTGATTTACCTCCAGAGCTGTCTGTGGAAGCCCTAATGCTACTTCTCTCGTGCATCCAGTAACCAGCCTGAACAAAGAACCAACTACGAGTAAAAGTAGATGGGCATGTAACACAGCTTGCAAAGTAAATGTTAACAGAGATGTGGCCGAAGAGGTGGGGCAATTACTGGTAGAGAGCAGCTGAGAAATGGCTGAAGAATGGGGATGGGGAGGACAGATGCATGCCTGTTCTCTCATACCCTGCAGTGGACTGATCCCTTGTTCTCGGCATCCATGAGCATTTTCACTATTTGTAAAACAAGAAAGAATCTAATTGAAGACCAGTTGCACAATGAGATGAGTTGCTAAAGGAAAGGGATGAGGTTTCTCTAGAAAAGGCAGGTGAGGGAAGCATTTGCCACAGGGCCTTCATGGGGGAGGGGGTAGACTATGTGTCTACCTCAGGTCTTACCTAGGAATTTTTTATATTATAGTAAATTTTTGATGCTATAAAATGTACAGAGATGGGGAGAAAAAAAAAAAGAGAAGAAAGAGGAATCTTAAAAAATGAACAAGGGAAGAATAGGAAATTTACTTTCTTACCCCTCTATTCTTTCAAGCTGTGCTTGCACCTTAGTTTGCTGCCTAAATATCTACACTAATGAACAGCTTCTCCCTTTAAAATTTTTCTTTTTTCTTTCTTCTTTTTCTTTCTTTCTTTCTTTCTTTCTTTCTTTCTTTCTTTCTTTCTTTCTTTCTTTCTTTCTTTCTTTCTTTCTTTTCTTGTAAGACCTACAACACTACTATTTAGAGAGATAAAGAAGTCTCTGTATTTTTGCATGGTCAGTCCCTGATTTATTCCATGTTCTTCTTAACTCAGTGCACCTTTGCCTCAGGGCAAAGTGGTGGTGGGCTGGAAAATCCAGATTTTGGTCTTCTGAAGAGGCAGAAACCCTGCCTCATCCACCACACACTCCCTTGCAGAGATCATCTGTCTTCTGAGGTACCTTCCCTTTTCATTTGTAAGGAGTCATGTGAAGGCCCCTCTCCCATGAGTGTCAAGCCTCCCTCCAACCAGAAATCTGAGTAGATGCTGAAGATGTGACCAAGCACTTGTGACTCCCAGGATGGGTTTTCTGACAGGTACTGATTTCATTTCGTGTATCAGTAACACAGCAGTGACTCCAGAGCACCAAATCTTTCAAGTTAAAGCACACTCCTCCTACTGCCAGTCAGGTTCTGACAATGTTTATGTCCTTTAAAATGTGAGGGTTTTTTGTTTGCATCTTATTTTAAAACAAATTTACCTCAGAGGCAAGTAATTCTTTTCTTACTGTATTATAGAATGGAACATTTGCAAAAGTCATTACAACCCTCATATTCGAATCAATTTCAGACTAATGTCCTGTTATCCAAGGTTGTCAGTTATTTTTTGGCATTATTTTGTTTGATTTTAAAATTGGTGTGTTCTTCACTTTTACATTAGAATTATATAAAGCACCTTGTTTACAGAGCTGTGAAATGCTTTAAAAGCAGCAATTGTCCAAACTGAAATTTATTTTGTCCAAAACAATATCCTGGACATCCAGGTGGTAATAAACATTTTTCAACTGCAAATACAAACTGTGAATTGTATTTGAAATTAAATCTCTGCATTAAAATCTGCATTGCCGAGCCTCCCGCTGGCAGCCACGGTTCTTCTGAAAAGTGACATCTTCCCTGGCACTGGTGGGGCGGGAGTTCTCGCACAGATGTTGCTGAATGGTTTCCTGTCACTCTTCCCATACTGGGACTTCATAGCCACATATGCCGAAAAAGTACAAAGGATGCAAGGTGTGTGAGGAATACAGGAGAGGCCACCTCAGATTTAGTATCTATAGATGTTTTTGTCCTGACATACAAGGGTGGAAACCATTTTATAAACCCCTATTAAGGAAGCATATTGCTGATGTCACAAATTATGTCATTTTTCAGCAAGCTGTTAGGTAGCAGCAGGATGCTTAGAGGTCCCAATCTGAGTTCACAGCTTGAGGCCTCATCATCCATTGAAGTCAAGGAAATACTCCAGTCCCCTGGTCCTCTGTTTACAAATAATATATCAAGAATCAGGGTGCCAACAAATGAACTTTCAGGCACTGAGCTAAAGGAAATACATTTGTGAGTGTATATTTCTATACATATATACATACATACTATAAATTATTTGTGTACATGCATGTGTGCATTTGTGAGTAATGCAACCGAGGTCTGCAGTCTGACATTAGATTTTCTTTAAGCCATCATTTTTCTTAATTCTTTGATATATAGAGTGAATTCTTCATGACTAATTTTGCACACAGAATCCCCACCACAGTTAGAGATATCCACATCAAAAAGGGGTATACCAAGGACTCCCATTTTTTTCTCCTCTTTAACATAGTGAGGATATAAAAAACCTCTGATTTAACAAAATGTACGTAGGAAGAGATTTATCTATAATGGAGTCGAGAGGATTGTGCAAAATAGAACAACAGATATGTCTATACACTTACTTTGTAGTACAGCAGAATAGCTTGTTGGAAGCTCTCCTCATCTCCTGGATAAACCATATTTACTCAAATATGTGTTTTTTCCCCCCACCTGAGCGGAATACACCATTGTGTTTTTCCAACAATTCACATGCTCTTGGGAGACAGCAGACTACATTAGAAGACATAAAATACATAGTATGTGGCCTGAGGTTGTGAAACAGCCGAAGAGAAGGAATTAAATTCAAAACTAGCTGTGCCAAACTCATCAGTGGGTGCTTTTAGCACCCCCTCCCCACGTATTAGTGGGAGCCAAGGATGCAATATCAAGGCACAGCTTTGTATTTCCTGACTTCTGCCAGCGTGTTAACATCACTCCCCTGGCAGGACGAGGGTCCTGGCAGGGAGATGGATTAGATGGCCAAACATGGCATTTTAATCCCCACTGCCTCTCCCTACACCTATTCTGGTATTTTGCTACTTATTTACTGACGTAGTTGGCTGTAACTTCCTCTACTGGAAATATTACAGTTTTGGATTAGCTTCTCCTCTGCAGTGTATCCCTGATTTAATTACTGCTGCAGCTATCCCCCACTATCTGCACCATAAATACTGTTGCTTACAGAAACATGATTACAGGATTAGAGTTATTGGGCCCTCGCCCAGACAAACGCAGTGACACAGCATAGCACTGGCACCTCTGAAAGCTACACTGACCTCAGGCATCTCTACATCAAAGGCCACGGCCACAATCTGAGCTTCATTAGCTTTCAAGGCTGAAGTTACAGGAGCACTACTTCCTCAGCCACTAATGGGAAACATTCTCTTCCATTTGCTGTTGAGGTGTTAAAAGTTCCTCTTAACATCAGTTACTGAGCTACAGCTTCACCAGTATCCCAGTAAAATAAAAATGAGTTGTGTAGTGGGACCTGAGTTCAAATTGAAAAGCTATGTTGGACATCCCTTACTCAAGCAAAGGGCAGTCACCAGCACAGGGATGCTTCGTAAGGAAGGACTATAGGGGGAGGTGCCCTCCAAATCCCAGACTGGGAGCCACAGGGAAATTCCCACAGCTCCTGAAGGGTTTCATATGGTTGTAGCCAACCGTTTGATGATGGAGGTATGTGAAGGATGCTCTGGTTTTCATTTGTAGGATGTGATGTGGAGGATTATGCAGCTAGCTGCAGCTCAGAGCATCATAGGGTCCATATTCACCATGAGAAATCCGTGAGCTGTGATGATAACTCCTCCAACCCCCCTGGGTTTATCTGAACCTGCAAAGAGCAAACCTGGGAGGTAACATTTAATTCCAGAGAGAAAAACTAGTCAGAAAGAGAACCGCAAGGTGATAAAGTACTAGGCTGGACCAAACTGAATTTTTCCTTCTAGCATTTCCTATGTGGAAATTTCAATATACATCAGTTCCTCTTTACCCAGCTGGAACATTAGTGTTTCCTTTGCCTTATCTATTTAGATGATGTATTCTGGCACACAGATCACCTCTTACTGTATTTGCACAGTTCTAGCAAAGTAGTTTGGGGCTTGCAGTCTTTGCCCTAATTAAAGAAACCAGGTAAGTGTCAAGATGACATGAAAGAAAGCCCAAGGTTTCATGACTCTCTATCCAGAAGGGGGACGAAATATTTGTTCCATGAAAATACTTGAGAATGGTAGGACATAGTCCACCACAGTGAGCACAGAAAAGCAGGAACTGGCTTTGTATGAGAATTAAAAGGCTGAAATACATAATTAAAAGATCTTAATAAGAATAATTTTTAAAAAATTAAAAAAAAAAGAAAGTAGAACAGAGCTAGAGCATTTACACTGAAGGGTTTGCTTTTCTTTCTTCAGTCCAGCTAGCCTTCTGTGGTACTTTGCCTATGGTATTATAATTTCTACTTTTTGAGCTGGTGCTGAATAAAGTGGCCTTCCCATGAGCCTCCCAGCTGGGCCAACTGGATAAGGTGGGCTGGTCAGGTGCTGCCAGGGATAAGGGTATGGAATAACAGGCTGGCCTCTGGAGTTAAGCTGCTCCTTCTCCTCAGGAGGTAGGAGAGTTCCCCAGGTTTGAGGAGCTCCTCGTGGCTGGAAGATTTCATGGCAGATTTTACCAGGCTCACATGCCGGCTTCAGAGTTTCCTCCAGCTTGTATGTTTGATAAAGCTTAGAAGCTTTCCTCAGCTGGCAAATATAACTTAATCTCTTGGGTATGTTCTGCCCTAAGCATTCTGTTCATGTTATCAGAGCTCATTTCAGTTTCCCAAGCTTAGAGCAGGGTTAGGAACTGAGGCATGTTTAGAAAGTAGAGTAAGAAGAATTCAGCTGATTTTCAGCTAAGCACATTTTCACCACAGAGATTTACAAAAACGCATTTATTTCCTAGGAAGTTGTCACTGGATTTCTTTTTAAATTAAATTACTATCATTCAAAGAAATAGGAAATTCCTCCTTATGTGTACATTCTTCATGAATTACTGATTCTTTCCAGGCTTTCCCTTTGCAGGGCAGTGACCCCCAGCTCAAACACCGCAACAGCTCTCTGACCAGTGACAGCTTAAGTGTTGCAGCAGCAGCCACTCCTGTTACAGCAGAAATCCAAGCCCTTTGCTTTGCAAACTTGGCAACTATTTGATGTTAATTAGAAGCACTCACTCCCTTTACTGAGTAAGATCAGGGGTGGTGTGGAGGCATAGGTTGACCCAGGGAAAGTAAAGACGGCTCTTCTCCCTGTCAGCACCAGGACCTGCAGCCCTTACTATTATTGCACATGACACACATACAGTCATTTTCATTTTCATTGTTTCAATTACTTTCACCCCCCATTTTTATAATTTTCAACCTTTTCATTATTTTCTCACTTTGGGACAAGGCAGTGTGTGAAGCATGGTACAGCTAAGTGGACACAGAAAGGCGTAACAGTGGTAATGGGGTCCAGGTGAGAGTGTGGCTCTTTAGAGCTGGCACGTTCTTTAAAGGTGATGTACTCCAGTTTCTGGTGTGTCGCTAATGATTATTGCTGTAATGATTTTAAGGTGCTCAAGGCTCCATGGAAGAGTCTAATCCAAATCCTAGAAAGGTGGACAGTAATTTTGTACTGAGAGGAGCCAAAAAAATGCAAAGTTTTAAAGATCCAGAAAAAATATTTCTAAGACTGTCTTTATACAAGAAAATAAAATGAAGGAAGAAAACAATTTCTCTCTTCCTCTGACTTGCCAGCATGCTTTGCTGGAAAACAGGGAGGTGATCTCAAGAACACTTGTTCCAGCCTCCTGTTCATAAGTAGCAGGAAGGCCTGTCAAACCTGTCAAACTCCTTGAGCTCCTGGGGTTTACAGACTTCTCTAAGCTACCCCAAGCTAAACCACAATCCCATAAAGAAGCCTTTTCAGTAAAACCTTCTGCCATTTGCCTGAAGCCAACAAATCACTCATTTAAAAAATATATATTTCTCATTTGGAAACATCCCTTCCCCCTGTGCTTGCTCTCTCCTGGTGAAGCCCCGAGCAATGGCCTTGCACCATCAGTTTTTTGCAGAAACCTGCCACCACAGGGTATGTCAGACCCCAAAATCTGCAGTCCATACAGAAACCAAAGTCTCACTGGTCCAAGGAGAGTCTGCCTTGGATAAGGACTGCAGAAATGACCTGGCTTCAGTCAGAGCTCAAGGTCAGTGTAGCATGGCTTGCATTCATTTCTGTCCCTTGCCTCTTGTTGAACTTCTCTGAGCTCCTTGGCTCCAGCTAGCTGCCATGGTGCATGTCCCATATTCTTTGCTGGAGATCTAGAAGAGACATCCAGGCTGTCTGGTCTTTGTCCTTCCTTTCGCTGCCTATATTGCCTCATGCTTTCCCTGAAATTGGTTGTGAAAACAAAAGCTCTCAGATAATCACCACCAGTAGCAGCCTTTGCCTTCATGCTACACCCAGTGCAGCTCTCCAAACTCCCCTCTGTCCCTGCCCTGCCAGCATATGGAAACCTTCAGTGCCACAGATCCAAGACCCCAGCTGGCCATGGAACAAATCTCTGCAATTCTCAGGACCACTGCTCTGTTACGATGTCTAATCCAGTGATAGAAAAAAATAGTAGCCCAGAAAAAGAGGGCAGACATGAAGCAACAGTCACTTTTGGAGGCATTTCTGGATTTATTTGAATGGAATTGCAGGGGGACATTCTGCCCTGAGTGACCGTGGGTTTGTCAGCTATTTTTCAAAATCATTTTGGGCTTACCCCAACTGGCATATGTCTTTGGCAATTATCTGACTAGTTATATGTCAAATCATATTCTTTGATTTATAGGTGGCAGATCAGAGGACAAGACACCATATTTTTTTCATATACTTGCTGGGAGTAACAGAATCACACTCAAAGTCCATCATGGCAGAACCATAGCAACACCATAACGAATAAAACAGTGATTCTTCAATGGGAGCAAAACGTGGCAACTTCAAGCTGCAATTTATTCACAATATGGGAGACACGCTCTGGCAAGAGTTAAGCAGTCATCAGTACATGTATCATAAGGGCAGAGGTATAGCAGAACCAAATCTGTTGACAGCACAGTAAACAATGACACCATAAAAACGAAAGCAAAACTTAAAACATACCCTAAAATACAGATCTTGAAACCTGACACTTAGTCTGTGCTATCAGCTGGAATTTTGTTTCATTTTACGTCTACTGTTACATAGCATGCAAAAATCCACCCATGGCCACCCAATTCAATGCTTGGAAAACTCACACCACATTAAACGTTTTGTTCTAAAGAGATATTCATGCAAACCAAAGGGGTCAACCTTAGAAACAGCTAAAAACTCTTCAGTAGAGGCTGCAATGCTCATACTGTGTGAAAAAGGAACAGTACATGGACAATATTATAATTGTTGTTGTCCAGAATGCAAAATAGGAAAACAAAGTTGAAAGGAGAGAGAGCCAATCTAACATACTTCCTTAGGACCTGGAGCTACTGACTCCATAATTATGCCCCTTAACAGACACAAGGAGACATATGACAGAAAGCATGAATTAATCTCTAGTTCATTACCCACGTTCCCATGGATTGGGACTTCTCCATGGCAGAGGAACACACACGTGTTTCAAGATAATACTCATCCACAACCACGGATTTTTATCAGAAGTGGTGCATAGCCCTGTATATTAAAAAACACATGCAGCTACTACAGTTGCTGATTTTATAAATGTACTTGCAGGAAAGAATATGAATGTAGCAAGAACAATGGACAGAAATATTTAAGATGCACTGACAAAAAACCCCCGCCTTGTCTTGAAGCTCTTTTCCCTTATGCTTCATGCTTTTGTTACTTAAGAACAACCACTGTAGTTCAGGATGAATAATGGCCAGCAAGCCAGGAATCTTGTCTCCAAGGGGGTGTGTGCTGGGTTGCCAGTGAAAAGCATGAGGGTATGCACAGACACTTCCAGTGCTCTTCTACAGCCCACTCACCTCCTCCATCTGTAAAGAACAGCAAGATACCCCAGCTCATTGCACTGTCTCAGACCTTGCACCAACACTGATCTGTGTTTTGTAAGGGCTAGAGTCTTTACAAAAGGTTCATATAATGAGAATTAGAACAAAAGATCCATTTATCTGAGACCTGGGCAACTAAGATGAGTAGTCGCTCAGACCCAATCGTGTGGCAGTCTGTGCTTTGGGTGTTAAATCACATTTTTAGTATAGCAAAGCTTGAAAAGGTACAGAGAAAAGTTGGAAAATGTTTCATAGTTCTCATAAAACAAGCAATGTCCTCAAAATTGTATTTACAAGAGAAAAATGTAGCTAGTACTTTGCTTCAGGTTTATGCATGATGTGCTAAAACTGAGGGTTGACACGCCAGCGGGTTAGGGGGAGGTAGAACAGATCTCAGGACTGTTCACTTTGTCTGGGAAAGAGTTGACAGGATACACAAAACCAATGCATGCTCGAGTCAGCCATGTTGGCTTCTGCTCCACTGGAAAGAGAAATGTTTGCCACATGGAATCAGAAAACATTGGCAGGAAAATAACTTTAATTTCCAAACCTGAAAAGGAGTGTTGCAAGCATCAAAAAAAAAAAAAAAAAGCAGGGGAGGACGGGAATAACATTCACCTGGACTCTCTCATTTCACCTTCAGACTCTGACCCTGTGCTGGGTATGTTTGAAAGTAACTAGTTTGTGAAAAAGAGCTTAAAGGTAACTTCTGAATGCACGATGGGGGAAAAGCGTGTGTACCCATCACCTGTGGGCTGGGACAAGGGTGAACAAATGCTTCTTGGAGGAAGGCAATGCAGCTCTCCCGTACCAGTTACCAGCACGGAGACGTGGCTGATGCTACAGATGTGTGTATGTAGTTATATACATACGTACTGGAAAAGGCAGTGGAAGAAGTCCCAGCTGTAACATGCACTCTGCAAACATTCAACCTTCTACATTTCTCCTGATTTCCACCTTGAATCAGCTTAGGACTCAGGAGAAAGACAAAAAGGTATATTTATTTCTAGCCAGTGTAATCAGAGAGTGACAAAAACCTTATGAGACATTTTGTCTCATCTACAGCCTTCCATGCCTGTTGTCATTTGCCTCCTGAACCTAATGGAAACCCGCCCTGGATGGTCTGTTCTTTGTTATTCTTTCAATTTCCTTGTCTTTTATTTATTTCCCATGCCTCTCAAGAGCCATTCAGAGGTCCCATTACTTCCTGCTGGCCAGGGAAGGCTATGAGAACAAATAGTTATATTGTATTAAAATACACACACTATCACAAGAAAAACAGAGGGAAGGGTACAAGGGACTTGCTTAGCAAAGGGTGGTGGAAGCTGTGGGACAGAGAGCTGCCAGAAATATTGAAGCGGGGTTTTATGTCAAGACTTGTTTTAGACATAATCTCTGCAAGGAACACAGCATCTGAATTCTTACTGTAGTGGTGCTGCAATTTGAACCTGCATATATTGAATTAATTCAATGTTTCCTTTGGATTTTAAATGAAAGTGTGTTTGAAATAATGCAAATTACAGT
The DNA here is from genome assembly GCA_013397975.1 of Machaerirhynchus nigripectus. Lineage (NCBI taxonomy): Eukaryota > Metazoa > Chordata > Aves > Passeriformes > Dicruridae > Machaerirhynchus > Machaerirhynchus nigripectus. Next base: position 1,394,961 of record VZRQ01002060.1, read on the forward strand.
TCTTGGCAGCGTGGGTTGTCCTGCCTGTACTGGTGGAGGAGCCAGTCGCTATTACAGCAGGAAGAGGAGAGCTCACGCACAGGGTGCTTCCCCTCTGCAGCAAAGGTGCTACACCGACCATCATCCTACAGGAACGTAATTGCTGAAACCATGGGCATCATTAGCCCCCCACCTCTAGGGCAAATGAACCCTGTGGTCCGCGCTTGACCCAGGCAACAGCAGATTGTATCTGCTGCATTTGGAAATCTTCCTTTCTATCATCTGTTAAAAAAAATTATTAGCAGGTGCTGAAAACTGTGGCCTCCAACCTAGAGACCAAGAGCCAAAATACCAGAGGGGAAAAAGTCAGTTCCTGACAACCACCTGACTCCAGGGTTGGATGAGCCAGAGAGACAATCTGCTACTATGGGAGATGCCACATCAGAGGAGGGAAGTGGTAGCACCTCATACAATTAGTCTTTTTTTTTTTTTTT
>VZRQ01002061.1:0-26859 GCA_013397975.1 Machaerirhynchus nigripectus
GGGAAAGGGGGAGGCTGAGGAAGCCCCCAGCTCAATCACACTAATCAGATGCAGCTGAAGTCCAGCTCCGCCACTGACAGTGCAGGAACTGCTCTGTACAGAGATCCACAACCACAGTAGCAAAACCCCCTCCCCACAGATCTCCCCAGCCCAGCAGCCCCTGTGCAGCTCCAGCTCATGGTGATGATTCCACTGCTCCCCACTGCAGTGGGAAATAATTCCCCCAGGTCATGCCCTCCCTCTGACTCAATAAGGTTCTCTGAGGAGTAACTGCTGCTGCTTTAAACAAAATACAGGTTGTGGATGCTTCACTATGTCACACAATAATTCTCTCTTCTGCCTGCAAAGTCTACAGGGATTAATAAACTGCTCTGAACTGAATTCCAGAGCAAGAAATTCCTCCCCAAGGCTCTTTGCAGAGAGACATGTTACAGGGTGATATGCAACAGTGAGCATTCCTCTCTCCCAGCTGTATGGCTTTTATATAGATCAATTATTTTATCTATCACATTATTTGCAGTGTCAGCCAAGGAGGGGGCTTCTCACTCTGCTCCATACTCGAGACCAGGAGTGAAAAGAAGCCCCATCCTGAGGCATTACCCAGGAAAGAATAAACAGTGAAGAGTCTTCCAGGGTAACTGTTTCTTTTCAAGGAAAACCAAAGCACCAGAGGAAAATAATTTTATTAAGTCCCTGATTAAAAGAGCAGGGGCAACGCCCGTGTGAACTCAGGTTGGTTGAGGGGGGGCTTTTTTTTTTTTAATAGAACAAATTCTCCCCTTTGTTTAATAAAGATGCTTCAAAGTCCCTCCCTGAACCTTCTCACTGCCAGGTACACGGCCGTTCAATGAACCAGGTAAACAATTGTGTCCCCAATGTCCCTTGTCAGGCCATTCTCAGTGACACAGACACGTCTCTGGGCCAGGTCGATGTGGAAGATGGCTTGCTCCAGGATAGGAGTTTTCCCTGCTTCCTCTTTGCCAAGGACTGGAACACGGCGGGGCCCAAGCACAGGATCATCAAACCTCATCAGCTTCACTTTAGAGAGATCTGCACAGAGAGAGCAGCTGGTCAGGCCACGGCAGCTGTACACAGGCCACAGCACCAACAGAGCTAACCACAGCTAGGCTGAACCCTTGGAACTTCCACATCTGCTCCAAGGAAATATACTCTCATGGGAATGACTGTCCTGTTCAGGTTTACACCAATACAACAATGTTCTTCAGCGGTTACACAGTGAGTTACCAACAGAAATGGGGATAAACCACACAGAAAAAGCAGCTCCTAATACCACATTCCAAGCACTGAATTTGCTTTATCTGGCTCAGGACAGGACTGAGTAACTGAACAGTTATTCCTCATTTTCTGAGGCACGAACTGCAGAGACTGGAAGGAAGAGGAAGGTCAGAGTTGATTTCTATACAATTCCCTATTAAAAGGCAGACTAGTAAGACTGCTAAGCAGACCAAGAAGCCTGGGACCCTTCAGCTAAGATTTCCTGCAAGTGCAGCCTTCCAGCCCTGTGCCCAACTGCAGAGTGACACCTTCTGGGAAGACAGGGAGGAGCCCCTGTTTCATCTCGCTTGTTCTCAGCCATTCCCAAGCCTGCAGCGCCCAGGAGCCGGCAGGAGCTCCCACCACTGCACACACAGGGCACGGCCCACGCCCTCTGTCACACCCCCGTGTGCCCCCCGCAGGTGGCACAGCTGTACACCCGGACCAGTGGTTACCTTTGATCCCTCTGTCCATCTTCATCAGGCGCCTGATCACCGTCTCCCTGTTGTCCCCTTGCCTGATGTCCATTCTTGTGGAGAAGTGGCCGTTGGAGGGCTGAGGGTTGACCAGAAACACGGACACGCCAGGCTGTGGGACACAATACAGACCTTAAAGGAGAACCTGTGCTTGTGATCCCTCAGGGGAAACAAGAAACTAAACCAAATAAACATCTGCTCTCAATAAATCTTCTGGAGGGATAAATTCCCTTTGGAACCTGCCTGGCCATGCTGGATACCAGCACTGCCCCAACTCTAAAATGCAGCCCAGAGCGTAACAAGGGCTTAGGACACATTTAGGGAAATCAATTACATTTCTACTTCAAAAGAGTTTGAAATATTCGTACATGATGAACGAATCATGTACGAATCATGATGTCTGATCAAAGTTTTTAAATGGCATATTTACTTTTGTCTGGGTTTTTTAAAGTTTCATATTAAGTTTTCTGACTTCCAATATCTGAATTTCTGATTTTACCTCAGTTCTGAATATAGAAAATGGTTTTCCAGGACAGCAGTCTTCTTTGATTTTATCTTCTGCTTCAGAAGCAAACTTCACTTCAATGTGATCCAACTGTATAAGAGAAAAAATGGGGGAGGAGGGAATAAGCAGGAGTTTAATGGCTTTAGAGGGAACAGCAGAGGTTACAGCCCCATCAAACAGCTGTTCATGTAAGAAAGGGGAAAGCAAACCTGCACTGACATACAGCAACAAAAGCACACCTGAACCCACAAAACCTTGTTTGGAAGGGGCCTCTGAGGGTCACCTACTCCCTGTGTGAGGTGCACAAGACCCCACTAGTCAGTCTCCGAGGACAGGGATCCCCAGAGCCCCCCAGCCTCTCTGGCTGTTCCAAGCAGTGTATCCCTGTCCCAAGGACACACTGCTCCCTCCCCCACGTCAGCGGGCTTTGAAGATTTACAGATAGTTTAAAATAAACGTTGCTGCTCACTCTTGGCTTTGCTCTGACATGGGACAAGCCCAGTGAAGTCACACTTGTTTCATACTGTACAGGTTACATCCAGCTCTGCAATATATATAGATTCTAATTCTTAAAAAACAACTGCTTTTGATTTTGACTTTTGGTGTTGGGGTTTTTTGTTTGTTTTTGTTTGGGGTTTTTTAACACCATAGGCCTGAGCTGGCCCATCATTACATGTCACCTGTTAAACTAAATTCTGTTCATTATATGAAGCAGCATAACTGCTACCAGACTGGATAGCTTTTACACAGCACAGTGTGAAAAGCCCTGCCCAGAGCCTGCTCCTTGCAGAGGGAAGACAGCTGCTGCAGTCAACATGCCAGTGTAGGGGCCCAAGGACTGATTGTTCTTGCTAGTAATGCCTTGAAGCAGCCCCTTCTCATTTCTTCAGCTGGAAACTTAAGATACAGACTGGCTCAGAGAAAAATGTCTCTTCAGAAGTGTCAGTGGACGCCACTGTCACAGATACATCTGGCACTGCAGTGGGAACCAGCCTGTTGTAGTGCACACCTACCCCTCATGCCAACACTGAAAAGAGCTAATGTAAAGAGGCTTCGAGCCTTAGGGAGGGCTGCTGCTCCAGCTATCCCAACAAATGCCAAGTAGCAGGTGCCAAGTCTGTACCAACCTCCAGGGAATTTGTCAGATAGACAATGTTCTCCATGAGCACTGCACGCTCATCAAACTCCAGTTCAAGATCAAGAACACGAGAACCATTTTTCTCCAAGTTTTCCTGTGGAAGGGGGGCAAAAAGTATTAAAACCCTCTAAAGGCTGCAAGTAAAATGATGCTTCAAAATGGAAAACTATCCACATTAGTCATGAAAAGAACAGGCTTGTAAATCCGAGAGCTCTCTGCTGGCACAACATTAACATCGGAGCAATAATTTTCTTGTAACAGGGCTTCTTCTACAGGGAGTTGGTGACACTGATGGGAGGAGTAAGAGCAATTAGAACACATTTTTAATATAGAATTGAAAAGGTGTTTGACATTCACAGTTATTTAAATCCCTACTTAATGTGCAGGTTGAGAATTCACAAAATCAGTCAGCATTTCAGTGGTATTTCACAGCAGGAAACTCAGGCTTATGACCCAGTTTGAAATAAAGGATGAGCCCACAACACCTGGACATGCTCACAGCAAGTTCTCTGCAGGGAAATAACAACCACTTTGTACGTTAACATAAAAGTAACTTAATTAGTCCAGAAAGCCAGCAGCAACAGTCACAAGAGACACAGTATTAAAGGCAGTATAAAAACCACACTATTTCTTTTTTTTTAACTAAAACAGAACTTCCTCTTTGGAGTTTAATCTGTCCCTGCCTGGCTCTCACATGCTGAGCCAGCTGTCTCCTTTGAAGCTCTGCTTTGTCAGCCTCAGCATGGTTGTGGTTTCCTGGTTTCCTCGTCAGTTTAATGTGAAAGATTCCCTTTTAACATGGAACTGCTTCCCTTTGTAAATCACAGAGGTTCTCCTGCATTTCAGCCCTCCTCTGACAAGTGGGAAGCACAAGCAGAAATGTTCCTTGTACCCTGGAATTGATGAATAATTGGTTTCAGAGAAAGACACTGCTCAGGGGAGTCTGAGCTCAGACGTTTCCATGTCTCTGTGGGAAGTTGGTTACTGCTCTTTGGAAGAGAAAGGATGGATTTGAGGTGAGCCTCAGCTCCTTCCCTGCATGCCCCAGGATCACTCACTGCTGCCAGACTAAAGACACCAAAACACAGCAGTGTTTCAGCCCTAACTCTTAGGACTGAGAGCTAGTCTGACCTTTCCCAGCTGGATCAGTGGATCTAACACCTCCCTACTGTTCTTACAAACTTAGACAGGAAGCTCCAGAACTGCTCTGTGCTCTCTGCTCCTCTGAAGGCTTCCAAGCTTCCATGAAAAGGAACAATCAGAACAACCCCACAGAGAGAGCAAAGAGCACCTCCACTTAGAAAACATGACAAAGCTTACAAATGGAAGACATTATCATGTGCGTTTCAAAAAGCAAGCTAAAGTTTAAGGAGAAAAAGTAAATTTTTTTTTACACTCACTAAGATTTTTTCCATTACTAATCCCTCTCAACTTCTACAGATCATGAAAAGTCATTAAAAAGGTTTTAAATAGTACACTGCGACATCCCCCCCCATTTTTTTTTTTTAATTTTGTTAATTCTTTGCTTCTCGGCTCTCCCTAGTTGCTGTATTGAATTTTCATCTGCAACAGCAAGCAGAAAAAAGCTTTTTTAAAGAAATGGAAACCAAGATTTTCATAGGCTCGCATGACTCAGAATGGACTATCAGAATATTAAGTGATGAACATAAGAATTACACACAAAATTTGTAATTCCATTCAAGGCTCAGAACAGTCTGTTGTTTCCTCCCTTAAACATACTGCAATCAATTAACTCTGGCCTTATTCTTAACTTCCAATTTTTGTCTCCAAAGCACCACTTGACTCATTTCAGCACAAAAAACTGGGTAAGTCAAACAGGAAACATTTCAAATACAGAGGAACCCAGGTGTGTTTGAAGTACAGATTATATCACCTACAAAACACAGAAAGCCCCAAGCCTCAACCAGATCCAGAGCTCACCTGGGCTAATTCACATAGAAGACATTTTTATTATGTATTTCTTCTAGAGATGTTGAAGATGTTTATAAACAAACCCATGAAGATGCCAAATGAGCAAAGGGCAAGGGGGAGACACTGCATTCACAAACGCCTTTCCTGTACGAGAACTGTCCCTCTGTCACCTACCTTAACCATGGCAACAAAAGGCATCACCTTCTTCATATACTTCTTCAGCTCTGGCAAGGTGTTCAGCTCACTGGCAATTACTTTATTATCTGGCAGTTGGCCTCCACTGACCTAAACAGGGATGAACAATCATTAAAGAGAACGGCTATCATGGAAAAACTTGCCCTTCAATACCATATACCGTTCCTGCTTTCCCATAAATACAGCAAGGTTTGTCAGCATCATTGATTGCACAGATAGTTTTCCCATCCTTTTGAAAGCCAAACAGCATTTAACACTAATACAGAAAAAAAGCCTATGCAATGCCCAAAGGTGAATATCCCAAGAACAAATTCCACACGAGGAATACGGGTTTATCTCATTGCCACAAGCTGTAATAGTCAGGACTCCCTCATCTATCAGCTACAGCCCTGGTGTGTTCAAGCTGAGGAAGGTTCATCAGGATTCCAAAAGCCACTCTCAGCAGTTTCCCTATGTCAGAAGCACAGATCCTTCTGCTTTCTTAATACATTTCTTGTTATGACTGATTTATTCCATTTCAAGCTATTTCTTGTAACACTGCTGAGTGGTATACACTTACTCAAGGACTAGAACAAGGCTTCTCAGCCCACTTGCAGAGTAAGGCAGCAGTAGTCTCGTCGGTCAACCAAGCTTCCTCAAACATATACTTGGAAAGAAGAATATTTAAAAGCTAACCACTTACAAATGAAAGAAACAACAGAGCGCCGGCATGCTTTTACTCAGATTGTCAAAAACAACGAAATGCAACGGTCAAATCAGTGACAGACCTTGGGACATTTTCATTGAGCATCAAAACTTACTGGATAGTTGTAAAAGCAGAAAGAAAATTAACCTACTGAAATAATTTGGTAGCAAGTTACAGCTTATAAACTTTCTACAGATGGAAAATGAGCCCACAAAAGGCAGGCAAGCAGCTGGAGGGCAGAGGAAGGGACGAGCACCTGGAAGTGCTTGCGCAGGACGGACAGGGTGGTGTGCTGCCAGGGCGGGTAGTTCTTCGCCACGTAGATGGTACAGTGAGAAGGCTTCTGGCAAGGCTCTTTAGCACTTTTCTGAGGAAATAAAATAAATCAGGAAGGAGTCCCTAGGCAATACAGAACTATCACAGGCACACAAACGACCTTCACCTTTCCTTTCACAGGCGCCATGTAGCTCTTGAGGCGCAGCCGGAGGTCGTGAGCTGCTTCCATCAGGTACTGGGAGGAGCGAATCAACACCTCATCCACGGGCCCCGCTGCCGGCCACGAGGCCCTCAGGATGGAGTCAGGCTTTGGGCAGAGGAAGACACGAATGCACTGAGGTGAACACACGTTAGCTGGTGGGTTTTCCAACCATTATAGCTTGATTGGAAAACGGAGTTTAAGCAGTTTGGACCTCAGTGAGCACGCACCCATAACTAGGTGGTAAAGGAGTGGGCACACAGCCAACAAGCACTTCTTTGTGGGTGTGTTCAGGGCTGTACATACAATCACAACTACCACATGGCTACGGAATGCCATCTACAAGCACAGGGCTTAAAAAAATCAAAACTAAGCTTTACACAGAAGTGTAAGACTATTGCATTGTTTCACTTCATTCTAGATCACCTCTCTGTAAGCAGACAATGATAGTGACTGGTATTAATGCTGCACATATCACAGCAACAGGCCAGCTCCCTGCAGTCACTGTCCCAGGGACAATGAGCCAGCACGACTGCTTGGATTCCGACACTTTTTTTCTACTTGTATATGAATAATATCTGTAAGTCTGACTTGGGTGTTACTGAAATCCATAAAAGCTCAGATCTGAATCAGTGACAGAACTGAAACATCAGTACCTTCCCCAGCAGAGACCAGATGTGCTCACACAGGTGGGGGCAGATGGGAGCCAGCAGCAGAGTCTGCACCTCGATGAACTGGAACACCAGCTCCCTGTGCATGCCCTCGATGGCCAGCTCCCGGTACTTGTCTTTCGCTGCCTGGAACAACAACACAGCCATCAGCACTCAGCTGCCAGGGAGAAACACCGAGTCAAACACACACCTGTGGGCTCTGACACGCCTGCAGAACGTGAGCAGCTTGTAATAATCCATTACTGAGTTCTAAGAACTGTATTTTCCTGAAGCACCCACGTGTGAATCTGTCAGCTGGCCATTGGATTTTTGCATTTATGTGGTACTTAAAAAAACTCTTTATTGGCACAAACATAAAAGACAGAAACATCCACAGCTGTGTATCAGGTGCTGTCATAACAAAGTAACTTACATACAGATATTAATAAGGACTAAGAAAAAGGCAATGAATATGATCTATCATTACACATAATTCAGCCTATTTAACCCTACTCCTGAGTATCTCAAAGCAGCCACATGAAGGAGCGTCTGTAATTCATTAAATAGAGCAGCATGGCTCTGCAGACACTCTGGAGACATGGTTTATGGAGGATATCAAAAAGCACTATGCTTCCAAACAATTTTGTTGACGTATTATCCAGATTTCTTATGAAGAGTCCTTTATCACAAAAGATATAAAGAAAGGCAATGCTCTTTCTAATGGTGTCTTTTTTCAGCACCTTCTTGCTCATATTAGATATCAGGACTATTTGCAGAATTGCAATTGTTTTCCTCTGGACCTTTGTAAACTAACACAAGCAGACCTCTACAATTCCACATTTATTCCCTTGAAGTACTCTTGTTTCTTGACAAAATTCTGATTCCAATTCAGCTGTATAATTAAGGATCAGAGACAGAAGGATCAAAAGAAATCCACAAAGTAACAAATACCAGGTGTCACTTTCTTAGAGCTCCTACCTGAAACTCAAAAAAACCAGTTTTCAGAGCTTCCTTAAACATCATCTTCTCATAATTTTGGTCTGTCTTCATTATGCCTGCATTCATCTCACTGGGGAGGGAAGGGAAGTGACAACATCAACACTGCATAGTGTGTCCCATGTAATGGCAACACTGTGTAAAGCTGTCCCCAGTGCAGCCAAAGCCCATAACCTATGCTGGAATGTGCTCTTGTTTCATGGAATTCACTATTTGTAGAAAAAAATAACTACAGGATTCCTTCTTGCAAGGAAAAATCTGTCCCAAACTGTATTATTCACCTTTGTACCATACCTGGCAAAGACTCTGTCATTGAAGGTGCTGGCTGGGCCGCTCCTCAGGCTGTCTCTGTTTGCAATCATCTCCTTCACCCACTCCACCCATGTGTAGAGACGAAGAATGCCAGCATCTGCCATGGCTTCCACAAAGTTGGCATCTTCAACAGTGTCTCCAGCATCAGCCAAGGCCAAACGCATGCCTGAAGGAAACGGGACCAGCTGCCATGGCTGGATGCCATGAGCTGGCCGATATCCACGGAGTGCTGAGCCTCCTGCACCCGTGACAGCTCACTTCAGCTGGAGTTAACAAATGCAAAGCCAGGTCCCAAACTGCCTGGCCAGCCAGACATGCCTCAAAGGAGGCACTTCCCCAGGAGAGGAACACTGCCCTCCTTGGGAAGGGACCGGACAGACACCAGAACCAGGAGACCAGCACAGTCACTGCCCAAAACACAGGAGCATGGGAAAAGGAGCACGGCACACGTGGATACGCAGGGCACAAACAGGGACACACCCCGTGCACACCAACAGCATGTCCTGTGTTCTGATCTCTCCAGTGAACGTAGAAAGATCCAACAGGCTGCTCCTGGAGGGCTCAGCCCCAGGAGCAGCCCCTGGCTGAACAAGGTGTGCTAACACACATCCCAATCTTCCAAGTGGAGTTCAGCTTTTCAACAAGAACAGGTGGTAAGTGGCAGATTTATTGCCATTCAATACTCCAATAAACTCCGCTGAGAGCAAAACACTCATTTTAGTCATTTTGGCATAACTGACAATCAGATGCGGGTCAGAACGCACTCACCATCTGCAGAAAACTTGTCAACAGCTTGACTGAGGGTGAGGAAGTTGCCTGTTGATTTAGACATCTGAAAGAAAGATAAGAGTGTTTGTTTTCTCACACATCCCCTGTGTTGGTGGATAAGCAAGACAGACCCAACAAGGGTTTGGGCAAACCATTTTCTCATGAATCACAGCAAAAAGCACTTTGGTAAATCTGAATGAGGTCTCAGCAAAAGCAGCCTGAACTCTGAATGTACTCAGTACCAAAATATAATCCCAGAAATTCCGTAAATTAAACTTAAATACTACTTTAAAACTGGCAGTTTCAGCTCACCCTATATTGATTTTTCAAGAAGGACTCCACTAGGGTTTGTTTTGCATTTTTTTTGATTGATATCAGACAAATTCCTGGGTTCCAGCACTTTTAATTCAATTCAGTGTCAGAACTTGCACGTATTAGCAAGTTATCAGTACAAACTTTTTCCTCTCACTGCATCCACTCCAATGCTCTAAAAAGCTACACTTTAGTTAAATAAATACACATCCTATATTACCCTATAACTTAACAGAAATGCACTGAACTCCTCACTAAATTGGTGAGACTACACAAGAGCTGACTTAACAGCAAGTGCTACACAGAATCACAGGCAAGGCAGGTCTGTACCTCTAATGAATGAAAAACTCGAGTGCACTAATGAAGAAATGTTACTATTTCCACTGCTTAAATCCCAAGAAGAAGTTTCTAGTCTGGCTAACAAATGCCTGTTTTGACAACACAAAAGCCATGTCACACAAAACCTCGCCGTACCTTTTCGGAATTGAGAAGCAGATGTCCATTGGCTCTCACAGCTACTGGCCATTTTTCTCTGTTTGAAGACAAGACACAAAGCTTTTGGCCAAGTAAATACATTTTCTCTTTTTAAAAAAAGGAACAAACATTTTATGTTCCAGTTTGAGATGAACACCTTAAGTGGAATCTTCAAAAAAAAAACCTAAGGGTTGTCTTAAATATATTAAGGAGTGTCTCTGAAGATGAAAAGAACTACACTATAAAGGCTAAGGATTATCATTGCTCAAATGCAAGGCAGGGAGCAGTGCACCTGCAATTACAGTTCATTTACTTCACCTTCCTCTATTCAGATACTTTTAATTTAAAGGCCAGTGACTGGCACTGCCCAAGACCACACAATAGTGCTGGGTCCACATTTCTACCCATGAAGGAAGGAGATATTAAATTACCCACAATCATCGTTACTATACATCAGAAACCCACTTTTCCTATATACAGTTTTATACAACCCTTAAACCAAAGTTCAAGGGAATGCACACTGTATCTTCACCCTAAAAGCATCACGGGATGGGCAAAGATTCTCAACCAGTCCTGCACAGTTCATGGGAGTATATATGGCTGTTTTAACCATCATTGAGAAGGAATTAAGAAGACTTAATAATAAAGTCACATGAATTCCAGTACAGGAATACAACTCAACACTGGGAAATCCATAGAAGAAGATATTGCAAAAAAACCCCAGGGGAAATAATGGTAGAAACCCCTTCCATTTCAGTAACTTCTATTATAGACAACTGTATCAAAGCTGCAATATGAAAGAATACATTTTCACAATTCTAAATGTTGTATGGCCCAGAGGCCATTAGCAAACATGACAGAACTGGACCCTCCAGCTTTTACCTCCTCACACCTGCACCACATCCCAACTGACCTCTGCTCTGACCACATGGCCACGTGATTGTAGATGTAGTATGACAGGTGGTTTGGAACGAGATCTTTGCCGGAAACTCTGAGATCCACAGGATACCAAAATTCAAACTCCTCCTTCAGCTTATCCAACTTTTCTTTTGGAATCTCAGTTTTAGGGAATGGAGCTGTCTTGAAGAAGATGTAATCCCAAACCTCTTTGCTCATTTGATGCGCCCTGCAGAGAATCAGTCCCACACTGCAAAGTCAGTAAAAGCCCCTCACACTCCACAGCACTTTGTATAAGGCACCTTAAACCTGTTGACCCATTCTCACAGCACAGTCCCTGTGATCAGCAAACACGGACAGAGTGCCCAGGGCCTTTGCCTGAGTTCAGGTGAGTGAATCCAACATCAGAAACAAAATCATGCTCAAGCCATGCCCTGCTTAAACTGCCCTTTGAGATTTCCCAACAAAGCACAAAGACTGCCATAAGGAAAAAGTGATTAAAAATTAAAGCATCATCTTGAATGTCCTGGAAACCTGATCATTTCTTTTCCAGATGCCACCACCCAACCCTCAGCACTACCTGTGACCTTAAGTGAACACTGAGAGCCCCTGACTGGTATGTCTCATGGAGTCATTCCTTCTGGCTTCCCAGAAGTCAAAGAGCATGAGGACAGGAGAGAACTGCTATGCAGTTCAAGGTTGTCTCCTACACGGAAAATATTTGTGCTCTTTTCCCAGTTCAAATGGAATGAATATTTAAAATTAACATTTACTGCAAGACACATCTTACCAATTACCAGAGGCAGGATCCACAATTTTGAAGGAAAATAACGATGAGATGCAACGGAGACCCACAGCTCTGTGGCCACTGGGCTGCATTAACACATATCCTTCTTGTTTCTACAGAGAATTTTACTCCTGGCTCTCAGAACTTCAGCAGACTGCACCAGATACTGCCTGTGTGCATTCCAAATGAAATACCTTCAAGCCAAAGTTTGCTCCATGTCAGCACCTGCTAAGGGGCTTTGGCCTGTGCTTTGCAGAGAAGAAAAGCATTCTGGACCACAGGTACTTCCAGTACACATTAGAAAACCACCCCAGATGATGGTCTGTACTACCAGACCAGAATATATCTTACAGGCACAGGTTTGCTGGTTTGGTTCTGGCAGTTCTTGTTCTGTGCTTTAAATTCCTGTGCTGTGACTGAGCTTGTGTTTGGTGCCAAATTCACTGTAACTGAAGGTGACTGACAGGATGGGCCATAAACCCCCTTTTCCTTCACACCACAGAGCAATTATCAGTAAAAAGCATTTTCCAAGGCTGCTAGATGTTATCTACTTGCACAGGACAGCACGCTAATTGTACATGCTTAATTACATCAAATCTGTAATTCAGGGCCCAGGATGCTCACTTCAAAGCTTGTTTCCAGACATGACTAGCTCGTGCCTAGCTTCTCTGTAATTAGAGAGGTTTGAGCCCAAATGACAGCCTTGCCCAGTCTCCCAGAGCGATTTCTGTCTGTAAGAATCAGAATCTTTACTTGGAAATGGTTTTCAGATTAGTTATAGCATCAGTTAAGAAAAGTTTCCATTCCAATATGTAAACTACTCCAGAAATTACTTCATAAACCACACAGAATTAGAGCAGATGATTCAAGGCACAATCTGAAGTGTTTTTTCAACTCCAGACTGAGCTGTATTTGTCCCATCTCTCTGATCCCTATCACCACAATTCAAAAGCCACTCCAAGAGGTCACGTGCCTCCTCCCTCTTGCTCTGAAGACTTCCACAGACAAGTTGTGGATAAAAGATGGTTCTAAGTTTCCAGGAGAGTGACAGTGACAAAAACCAAGAGCTAAATCCTGCTCCCTCTGTACACTGGAGCCTACAATTCGTTATGGTGCACAACAGTCCCAGCAAGCAGAGACCCCTCAGCAGCCACTGAAACCAATCTCACTGAAACAACCTGCCAAGGACCATTTCAAGGCAAGTCAAACAAGTACTGAAAAAGGTGATTTACTCCCCACACAGCTCTTTCAGAGATGCTTTCAGAGGCATTTCTCCACTGTCTTTCTCTCACTGCCTATCACACTGTTTTTCCTTGCTTCCCCTCTGCAGGCTTGTTCTAACTCATCTCACGGCAGGTTAAGTTTAATAATGGTGTTTTTTACACACAAAGGCAAAGACTCAGCCTCCTTAGCAAGTCTTTCTGCAGAGCAAGTCAGGAGATAAGCACACCCAGTTAAACAAGAGAACTTAATGGTTCACTCTCCTTACCTGATGCCCAGAGGAGATTCTCCTTGGCCCCTAAGGTTCCCTCCCTGCAGCAGGTGAGCCACGGTGTAATAGGCCATGTAGATGGTGGAGTCAGAGAGAGACTCTATCAGCCACCGCTCATCCCAAGGCAGGCGGGTCCCTGGGCAGGGGGAGGGCGGCTGTCAGGTACCACGGCACCACCCCTCCCCACACGCACAACCCTCACGCACACACAAGCAGCTTATGATTTTTAGTGGAACATATAAACATACATATATACATTAGTAGTCATGCTTATGCTTTTAAAAGTATTTGTTTTAAAAATTAAATTATGTACTTGAAAATTTTACTCAAGCACAAACAGTTGCTGATTTTGAATCAGTTTCCTGACACAGCTCAGCTCAAGAACATCTGCTGTGGGTTACAGTGCACTTCTAGCAGCTGTCCCATGTCAGGCTACACAAGATGAAGGCTAGTCAGAATTTGAGAAGAAAACCCAAGAGGTGGTATTAGTTCCCTCTTCTGTGGTCCCTTCCGAATCAATGGCCTGGGTAAAAAGCTACCAAGATGCTGCACAGACTAGCTGTAGTAATGCAAATATTACCAGCCCCATGCATTTCCAACAAGGCACGCCTTCTCTGGGATGCTGGGCCAAGATACAAGTTGGACAATGTTGTTGTCACACTTCCCTGTACCACTGGGGATGTTACATAGCACTTAAGCCTTCCAAATGAAACGAGGAGTACCATCCTTACAAGCGCCAGCCAAGAAAGGAGTGTTTTGCCCACCTAAGCCATACGTCCTGGAGCACGCATGCTCTTGTAGCCAATCTAAGGTAGCTTCAAAATTTCTCCTAGTCTCTTCACAGAACCTGTAAGAAAGAAGCTCTTACTGCTCTGAGTCCTCTCAGACCCCACCACCAGCAGCAAAGTCACTCTCCTCTACAGCCACGTCCATAACTCACGTCTCCAGATGTTTCAAGCACTCTGACGCCTGTTTCTTCCAGCTCACTTCACCATAATCTAAATACCTGCAGTCAGGAAAGGTTCATTGTAATAAAGAAATCGAGAAGTAGGATTCAATTGGAGCAACTTTATAACTACAGCTTTATTTCACTTACCACTGGTCACAAAGGGCCACGACACACTCATCAGCAGATCTCGATATAACTTGTTTCTCGGGTTCCATATAAATCATGGCTTCACCCTAAGAGTTGAAAGGGCAATGAAAGCTGAGATTTAAGTACTTAGCAAAGTATTGAAAATCCTGACAACTTACTAAAAAGCATCCCCTCCATTCTAATCTGGTTTACAGCATTTACTGCATGGCTCTCACCACTGCCCAGGCTCTCTGCCTCAGCATTCCCCCACGTAAAATGAGGCAAGGCTTGACTGTGTGTTCCTCTGAGGTACCAGCTCACAGCACTTTGTACAGAATGCAGGAGGAAAAGGAGGACATAAGCACAAAATATTTCCCACTGACTATTCCCCACTGATTGAAACGGCTCCTAGGAAATGCCAGGGGGTGGAGGGACGGGGAAAGGCAAAGGAAAATGGGATGCTGAGCTTCAAATCTACTTGCACACACCATGTGTGCTGATGCAGGGTGACGGGTTACATTATAATCTGGACATAACACCACAACAACAAGGAAATAATGACTAAATGCCTGAAGCCTCTCCCACTCCAGTCCTCATTAAGGACTCTCATTAGAGGGATGCCACAATCACTGTTCATTTACTGCTCTCCCTTCTCTGAAGGATGAGCCCAGCAATGGGGCGTTTGCACATCACACATCCCCTCTACCAGCTTGAAAGAGACTTCAGATTCAGGTCCTACACTTCCAGTATCCTCCCAGCTGTATTAAAGAATAAATTGGACCACCAGAACATGTCCTAGGGAGGGTGATAGAATAAGGGAGGGAATAAGAGAACTCTAATTAAGCTACTCAGCCCAAGAACACCAGGTCCCTCTCTCTGCAGCGTTCTGTCTCTGCAGCAACCTAAAGCACTTTGAGGGCTGCAGAACCACACCAGGCCTTTCTCTGTTTGAGGGCTGCAGAACCACACCAGGCCTTTCTCTGGTGACTCAGTCCTGTGAAAAGGACAAAATGGAAAATGCAGAAGCAGCTGTGTGCAGACTGTCACATACCTTATCCAACATCAGCTTCTGAATGTGTTTCTTGACATCTTGAACTTTTTGCCCTTTGAATTCATCCACCAACATCACCTGTAAAAGATGGGTCACAGGAGATAATTTTTTTCAAAATTTAGCAAGAAATAGGTGCCATAGGTGTTCAAATCAATATAAGGAAGTAGCAAGTGTTGCAATCTTTGACATGCAAAAAATAAGAGTACAGGTGCTGGTTTTCTGCATTAAGTGTAGTCATCTTTACCCAAAAACAGTTTGTACACATGTCAGCATCCACATAGATGATAGAGTGCAAAGAGTCAGAAATAAAAACTGTTGATTGCTTACAAAAGAACAGCTGAGAAATACATAGTAAGCTACTGAGTAAAACATAGTAAGCTACTGAGGTAAAAAAAAAAAAAAACCAACCAAAAAAAAACCCCAAAAAATCCCCACACACCAAACAAACAAAACACACACAAAAAAACCCCGAAACACAAAACAAAAATAACCTGCAAACAACAAAACGTTGCTCATTTCGCATCAGTTTCCCTATCTATACTTGCAACAGAATGGATCAGGTCCCCAGAAGATGATCACTTGTTCAGAAATCAGGTTACAATGCTCAGAGAACACAGGAATATATAAGTGGAAAGTTTCTCCAATTCTACGTCATTCCTGCAACTGTAGAACATTACTGCAGGAAGAGTCTAAATGAAAAGTGCTTCTGGAAAAAAGGACAGTGTCCCTCTTTCTTGAGGTGTTTTTATGATTTTTTATCTGCCTTTTTTTTCCTCCTAATTAAACTCACCAAGAAGCCACTTACCAAAATCTTTTACTACTTACTCCCTCATAGAATCCTTTCAGGTACACTCTCTCCTTGGCCTCTGCAAGCTTCTCTCTGTCATTCTGGCTCTGGATTTTGAGCTCGTCACAGACAAACGGAGCACAAAGGCTGCCATAGCCTGGGATTTCAATGATGGGCACCTGAGAATCAACAAAGGGCTGTCAAACCCCTCCTGCACCGCACTGCTCGCTCTGTACATTCGCAGCATCTAACACAAGTTACACAGGGCTTACAACACATTGCTGCGATTCCACTCATCAGCCAGGAGCTCCCAGCAGTCCCCAGGGTGACTCCTGAGCTGCCCAGGTGTATCCCGTGACAGGACACCACAGCGAGCTGTCCCAGCACCGGAGCTGGCGCGGGTACTGCAGGGTGCCGGGAGGGCTTCACCTGCGCCCTGCGTCTCCCAGCGCAAACCGCCGCGGCCTCGGTTCCTGCAGTGGTCCCTCCAACAGGGAGCGACCTCAGCTTTTTGCACGGAACAGAGGCACTCCTAATCTGGCCATCAGGGCTCTAAGTTTTAACCATCCAACAGGTTATCAGTATAACGATGCATTCCATTTTCCAAAACATAATTCCCATAAAAATTGATACCCTCCTTTCTCTCTGAAGTATAGCACGGAATAACAAATCTTGGTTGCAAGCCTTAACAGACCAAATGTTGTAACTACAGGAAAACATGAAAATTTTACTCTTAAGTTTTTCAGCTCTTTCAACTGAAGAGGACTTTAAAAAGAACCTCCGGAAGAAGGAAGCACAGCTCCTGATTTGTTTCTCATCAGTGAGCACAACATCCTATGTGCTATAGATGGACACATCTGGATGCACTCACCGGCTCGAAAGGCAGGACCATTTCATCTCTGATGCCATACTTCACCCTCAAAGCCTTGGAAGTTGGAAGAAAAAAAAGCAATTGATAGAAGTCTTCTAGACTTAAAGGTTTTTATCCATTCACAGGGTCTTTTTTGTACATAATGTTTTATTATAAATCAGACAAAGCCACTTCCCTGCCTTCTCACCATTTCTGACACCTGAGCTCAATCCCCATCTCATTTGCCATAATTGTCTATATTTTTTAAAAGGGGAAAAACTGATATTGCTCTACCCTAAAATCAATGGACAAAAATTCAGTGGCCAGGGATGGCTGTTCAGATGCTGATGTACTCTTGTAATTAGTAACAACCACTTTCAGTCTCGTTTGAAATTCATAGAGAATCTTAATCTCATTTCTGGAAGTCACTTCCACAACAGGAATTCAATTCTGTTTCACTGGTGCTCTTCTCTACCTTAACATGCAGCACAAGTTACATGATGCTCATCCAAAACTCAGACCTGAAGTCTGAAAAAAAAACCCCATCTGTCCTAGCCCAGTTGGTTTAAACTTCATTTATTTTTAACTACTTTGATTTCAAGTTCGAGATGGCAAAACGCCAGTTACAGTGAGTTTCATTTTACCCACTGGATATTCACTTTTGACCGTCTTCACTACGGAAAGAAACAGAAACAATTCAGTTAACAGACTGACCTGCTTCTTTTTCAAGTCTCTCAGGGCTGCAAAGTCATCTGGAGAGTCAGAGGGAACACTTGTCACCACTCCAGTGCCTTGGCAAAGGAAAAGATAAACAGATGAGAGGATTAGTCCCGACATACTGAATGCCAGTGCCCACCTAACAGGCTGTGCTGCAGTTACCTTTATCCTCCTTGATGGTGAGCATGGGCAGGGCGTAGATGACCTTGTAGGTGGTGAGTGGTGCCGAAAGCGCAGCACCAAGAATCTCCTGAGCAGGACAAAGGAACAGCATTACAGTAAATCAGGGGGTTTCAGCCTAGTAGAGCAAGCTCTCCTGGCTGATAGTCTTCAAATTTTCTGTAAATTTTCCTTACACGGTACAAACAAATTAAATACATTTTATATACAGCTGGACAAGGAAGAAGTACATATGAAAATGTAGTACTATTTGAGACAGTATATAGATTATTTGTTGGTAGAAAAGTCAAAAACCAAATTCAAAGAAACTTAAACTACTGGTATGTAGAATTTGGAAAACATAGGAAGCAGGACAGTTTGCTTCCGAGTATCTGAAGCACAACAGCATTGAGGCAGGAATAACTCAGGGAGCCAGTGCCAAAAGCAACATTAAACAAAGAAAGGAAAGCATATTGTCAAGATATTCACACACTGACAGGAGGCAGTCTAGATGTGGCAGCTGTCTTCTACCTCACTAATTTGCTTGAATTCACATCATGTCTACTAAAAAAGGAAAAAACCCTGTATTTTCTACTTCGTTCTTCAAAGCAAGATCAAGAAGGATGGTGACAAGTTGTAGTGAACGGAGATCAAGGGATGCAAACAGCTGAAGGTGCTTGGTATCAGGATGAATAAACGCCACTGATGACACTTGCACAAAGCACACAAGGACAGCAAATCCCAAAACCACTGACATTCAACTACTCAGCCAAGAAAGCTTAATTCACATAGGTGTACTGGAAATGTCAGTACCAACACAAGCCTTTTCCACATAACCCTTTCTAGCTATTCCTTTTCCCCCTCCATTTCCATTCACTCTTCCCAGCAAGCAGAAAAGCATTACTTAGCACTATCCCATCACCAAATCATGCTGAGGCAATAGGAACACATCTGTCCCCAGGTAAGTGCACCAGGTTATTCTCTCAGCAGCAGCTGTGGCTTGGCTGCCAAGGAAGCTGCCTGCTGCTTGCATTTTTAGTCACTCCAAAATTACTGTAATAGCTCCTGTATTTTCTTTACAATCAGAATTCCACCATCACCTTTCTAAGCATAAGCCCCAAAGGACCAGCTAAGCCTGACCAGCACACTGCAGGCTGCTCACCTCTCCCATCAGCTCCTTGACCACAGGCACGACCCCGTTGTCCTTGGTGAAGCCCTGGTAGGACATGTTCCGGGCAGCGCGCTGCGTGCAGATGAAAATGTCCCCGCTCCCAGTCTCAAAGCCGATGTACTTCATGTCCGGGCGCAGCCAGCAGTTGGTCTGGCCGAACATGGTCTCTGGCCTGAGCGTGGCAGCCACCAGGAAGATGTTTTTTCCTCTCAAGCCACTGGGGGGTAAAAGTATTGTATAGGTTACAAAAATAAAATCATCCCGGCTCTCACGGAACAGGCTTTTAAACTAACATCAACTTTCAAGTAATGTTTCCTAAGAGACAAAAGTGGGTCAATAACTCTTTGAGGGTTTTCCGTTTTCTTTCCTTTTTTTCTTTTAAAATTCCAACTTGAGTTCCATGCAGACACAGCGAATAGAGCAGCTCAAGATTCTGACCAGGTCTTTGAAGTGATGGAAATAACCACATGAAATTTAATACTGCATTAGGCAACACAGACTGTTTAATTCAATGGTCAGTTCTGGCCAGGAGACAGAGCATATCTGCCACTAAAAAGTGAAGACCTACCTCAGTTTTGCAGGGTAAGGATCCAACACCTTCATTTTTATCAGCGTGTATTCTTGAGGCCCAACACCCTACAATTCCCACAAATAATGCAACAATCAATAAATGAAATTGACTTGAGCAGGAAAGAGAATAAATCCTATTCTGCAGGAACCTAATCCAAACACTATGTAAGGTATTCATGCTTTCCTCAGAGTAAATCCTATTTCCATTCACATAAAAGGCTGTTCAATGAAATGTAGACTGCAGAGAGGTTATACTGTATTCCTACAGCCAAAAACTTACTTGTCACAGACACTGTCTCAGCAACATCTAAGTTAACAAGAGCTTGTTTATTTAGTTTCAACAGATAGCAACGCAATGGAGTGATGCTGCTGGCACAGACTGCCAAACAATCAGAGAAACCAGCTACAATGGAAAATACTATCCATAGTTGCAGACAAATCTGCTCAAGAGAGGAGTTCATTCAGTTTTCCCAGGCACTGACAACTGAGAGCCAGTGACTCTGCACATACAAACTACGTTTTGCTTCAAAATACAATTTACTTTACATTCAGTATTTAAGATCATAAGCAATGCATGAACGTGTCAAGTAAAAATATTACCTCTCCCGTTTGCCTGTCATGATCCATGCAAGGCTGTCCATCTTTAGGAGAATAAATTGTGTATCTAGAAAAAGGTGTATTCTCATTTAGCAGTAAGTAAAATAATGTATACTGCAAGAAGAAAAAAATATAGCTCTCTGGGAAAAACACCTCTTAATGGTATTTTCAAATTTTGTGTGGATCTGTTTCCATCAGCACCAATGTGCAGTATTCCAAGAGCTTTCAGAACTGGCCCTTTCTTGCTTTGAGTTGGTACCCATGGAAAAACTAAACCCGGAAGACAAATCTCACATGCTTTGTTGGCACAACAACTACACTTCACTGGGTCAGGCAGAGCACCAGCAATGAAAGATTCTGGTTTCACGTGAGTTAAAAGCACGCTCTAGAGACGTGTCACAGGGCTCTGGCGCTGGTACAGCTGAGCTTATCCACACCCCCAAAAACTCAGAGCTGAGTGGCAGCTTACCGTTTGCCAAACTTAATCTTATTTCTTTCCTTTAGTGTAAGGAATTGCCATCGTACAAAGGAATCATAATAGGGATTGACATTTGTTGTAATGAAGGAACGCCTCCAGTCCACCTGAAAATGGGCAAGAGGCTCCAGTAAGTAAGCACAATCAAGAAATTAAAGGAATCTCATAACACCATAACTATTATTCTAAAAATAAAAAGACCTTTCTCTCCAAAAAGACAACGCAAGTACGTATCCCACAAAGGGCGTAAGCTTAAACACACATCTGAGTGCCTGCTCTCTCAGAGCAGAGGTGTCAAAGACTCGAGGTCCCTCCACTGACTGAGAAATTTTAGAGGTTTCGCAGTAGTTTTAACCAACAATTCAAGCTGAATTTCAGCACTGCCTTGTTTCATCATCTTTACCTCTCTTCATTTTCAAAAATCTGTTGTCAGCAGGACAAGTACTTTTAGGACGAATAATGATGTGATGTCAATAGAACTACTGTCAATACTGACTACAGACAAGTTATCTCACATGGGAGCCATGGGTCATAATGCCTTTATTGGACTCATTTCCAGCTGTGACCACTGCACAGGGTACAAGCTCTATATAAGAATGCACTTAATTATCACCCAAGACCATTAAAAGGCTAAACAACTAATTCCATAAATATCAGAAACATTTCTGTAATTATGCAGGTATGACACAGAAAATCTCAAGGAGTAGCAGCACGTTCACCAACACAGTAACAATACGGGTATGGCTGCCTGTGTAATTGAGGCTAGAATCTCCCAGAGTCACCTTCAATCCCATGCTCTTCAGATCCTGGACAGCAAGGGGAGGGAAATAATCCAGCCAATGCTCAGCTTCAGAAAAATTGACCACTTCTTCATCAGACAGACCCAAAGACTTCATGATCCCCCACTGGTATTTGGAAGAGCCAGTCTTGGCAGCAGCCTTGCTCTGAAAGAACAACTGGGATTAGGAAGAAGCCCACAGTCTTTTCACAAGAGCATTTGCCTCTGTTAATGTTATGGTTTCTGATTCCAGGCACACAAGTTAATACAAATATTCTCACATCCTCTCTCTAACGGTGAGGATAAATTATTAGAGTTTCCCTTCTACACCTTGTATCCACAGAGTTTCCATTCTACCATACCTTGTATTCACTGTACATTCCCTAACCCTCCTCCTCCCAGCTGTTCCATGCCCATGTCCAACACACCTGCAGAGGCTCTGCCACAACAACCCAGCAAGGAATGCCATGCTCTCAGGGCTCTGCTCCAACCCACGGGTGTTTGCACCACAGAAAGGTGGGTAGCCCTGCACTACGCTTGTACCAAAAACCTTTGCACACAGGAAGGCTTGGTTTAAACTTTACCTTTTTGCCTTTTGCTTTGTCTTTGATGATAATTTCTTCCTCTTTTTTACCAGAATTTTCTTCCTCTTCTTCCTCCTCCTCATCAGGAAATTCCGGTGGGCAACCATACAATTCCATTTCTCTTTTCAGCTTATCTGCACAAGCCTGAACAGAATTATTGGGAGTGTGTCAGCCGAGGCACCGGCTGCAATCACAGCCAAGGAGTGGCTTTTACTGATAACATTTTGCATCCCATGCTTTAAGTGCTTTAAACTTTTTCTGGACCTTGCATTAACATCTAGGAGATCCTGCCACTTCCAGAACACCTTCCAGGGCAGGAAGAGGTTTACTGTGAGGATTTTCTTGCAAACAAAAACATACGACAGGTTAAATTTGGTTTTCCAGCACTTTATCTTCTAGAAGGTGATGTTATAGTTCAAGCACAACACATGTTTATTACAAATTCAGGTTCCAAATCACACTGTCTTGGTGAATTTTTAATTAAAGTAAGGTGGTGGTGGGGAAGGACAGCAAGCAAGGCTCCAAGCAGCCTTAGGGACAAAAACCCCCACCAGAAACAACCCCCAGCAACTGCAAAACTCTCACCTTGATGGGCATCCCCGTGCAGTGCAGCCCAAAGGGAAACAGGCAGCTCCTCCCCTTCAGCCTCTGGTACCCGACTGCGAACTACAGAGAGGGAAAATGGAACAGCTGAAACAGGAATGGCACCAGGCTGAGCCAGCACCTGCTCAAACACAGCTGAGACTCCTTCTCTAGCACACAGCTACCGACAGACAGGTGAGCGTGGGCACACAGCTGGGGAGGAGTCACGGCACGGAGGTGAAACCAGAGCTTGTTCCCAGGCCTGCCCCTGGGGCTGCCTGGGCACGGGCGTGCCCGGCTTCCAGGCTGGCTCCCGCTAGAGACCAGTGCGTGCAAAAACAGGGATGCTGTGGATCCCTACCCACTAGTGCCCAAAACCTGCTCCCACACAGGTCACAGAGCGCAGCAAGCACTAACAAAAGGGACAGATCTCTTGTGAACTTTGAGCCATCTAGCATCATCTCCTAAAAATCTCATTTCAAAGAATGAACGGGGGAAACACCTGCAGCCCCATCTCATCGAATTAACAAAGACATGAATGGCATTTCCCTTCAGCCAGCAATATTCCTACTAAAAATATGGCAAAAAGGAAAATTTAGAATCATTACTAAAGTTATAAAGGAATTGACATGGCATCCTGTTAGCTCAAAACTGAACTACCAAATCAGCATTTGTTCTAGAGTATTATTTAAAGATATCAGCAAAGGAGAATTTTTACCTCACATTTAGAGAAGGAAAATGTGTGTCCCAGGTGCAGGCGGCCATTCATGTAGGGATAAGGAAAGGTAACAAAGAACTTTCCTTTGCTGAGAAGAAAATCAAAGAATTAAAACACATAATTAGCTTTTTAAGCAACCATCAGACAATAAACAAGCAAAACAGGTGACTAGTATGTTCAGCTGTTATCAGCCCACAGTGACGTTAAAATATTTTCCTTACCAGTAACGTGAGTTTTTGATTTGAAAGAGCTGATACATTAACAGGCTTTATTATCTTAAAAAAATAAACACAAAAGAAAAAATCCACAGAGGACTGACATCACACAGAAATATTTAAATAGATATAGCATGTCCTCAAAAGTAACAAATGCTAATCCTGCTTCTGTAACTTAATTACAGCAAAGGCTTAAAGTCGTTTATTTAATCTCCCACTGTGTGAGTTCAGCTTTTAAGGGCATGCTGCAAGCAATCACTTCTTTCACAGGGATATATTGTTGCAGGGTGTTTTAAAGATGTATTAGATTGTTGGAACCTGAGCTCTCAAAGCAGCTAAGAAAATATTTACATTTACATTTAGGACACCGTGAATTTCTGCCTCTACCTTTGCACTCTACTTTACTCCTTGTCTCTTCCCTTCACACACTCCCTCGAACCATTAACGTGCAGGAATAAAGGCCAAGTCATTTGTTTGCTTGCAAAATCGACAATTTAAGAACCTGCCACCTGTTACACCACTTCAGTTATTATCTTGGTTTAGTCTGACTTTCCCACACACCAAATATTAACCTCATACTGCCAAGGTCACTGCTTTTCCAGTCAGAGACCTTCCCACAGCATTAATGCTGTTCGCCCAGGCAGCCCCTCCACACCTGCAAAGAGCATGGATCCCACTGATCCCCACGGAGCTGTGCTTCCACGCATGCTATGCCTTCCCACAGGATGAACAAGTTTCTCAGGATTACTCTGGGGCAGAAATAAAACCAAGAGTCCTTCCCCAAAAGTGCAGAGCACTTTGCACCTGTGAAAGGCTCTTCCTCCCTGCAGCTCTGCTCCATCCCCTCTCGGGCTGGAGCCAGTGCTGACCAGCGTGGCTCATGCGCTGTCCCCGCAGCCAGAACCCCCCGGGACCACCCCCAGGAAATCCCCCCGGGCCAGGGCTGGCAGAGCCCTCAGCCAGGACAGCTCCTGGGCACTGCAGCAGTGCTCGTGTGTCACCTGGGAGCACAGAGCCCAAAGCCCAGCGCCACCTGCCCACTCCTTCAGAGCCAATTTCAGACAGCTGAGAAGAATCATGCAACCAACCAGGTGGGAGGAAATGCAACCCAGGAGATAAACACCTTCTACAACCGACAGACAGCAACTTAGGAACATTGTACCAGCAGAGCAGGAAGTCATTATCAAAGCAAAACGCTAACCAAAGCCAGCCAGCAGGCAGAGTGCTCTAGGAAACACCACAACCAAGCAGGTGGTGGGACAAACCCGTGCAACACGGTTCACATAAGAAAAGAAACCACAGCCCCTCATCTGAGGAACAGCAATGGTCACACACACCTGGCCTTCCTCCATTTCTACAGAAGTACAAGAGGCTGGTCTACAGCAGGACCCGGGATTTTGTGTAACACCGTTGTGCTCCGTGAAGCAGAGCAGGACACACCTTCCCTCAAAGTGAAGCCTCCTGAGTGGTGAGGGCTCAGGCATCACACTGAGCAACCTCCTCCATGTCAACGAGTACAAGTCACCAAAGAGAACCTGGTTTTAAAACCACAGAGGTTGCTGACACTGCCAGAGAACGAAAAAGCTTGTCTCATCCTGCTGGAACTCAGCCACACACGTACTCAGCTGCTTTATGCCATCAGCTACAGAAACGTCAACAATGTCTGAGCAAGTCCCTCCAGCTGAGCCATGAATACTGATTATTACAAAGGGGCCATTTTTCCCCCCAGCAGATTTTGAATGAAAAGACATTTCAAGCAGTAAAAAACCGAATACAACAAAACCTCTTCTGGTCCTTCCTGTCTGCAGCATTGATCTCAAACACTCGATCACGGTCCCAATTCTGCTGGATCTCTCTTTCAATCTTCTTCAGGAAATCCACTTTCGCTGTTCCTTTACGCTCCTGTTCAACAGAGAAAGGAAGAGAAGTCTGGCTGAACAGGTTAAGCAATAACAGAACTGTAACCCATCACAGACCGCTCCTGAACTCCTTTGGGTATGGGCAAGCACTGCTCCAGAGCACGGCAGCAATACCTCACAGCAGAGCAGCAGCGATGACTCTGCAAACCTGTATCCTGGGCTCCAGCCTTCTGGACCTAAGGCTGGATCTAAGATCTGTAAGGAAAGGGTTGGCATCGTTTTCCAAGGCAAAGGACTCTACAGTAGCCAAGACACACACACATACACTGACCATCTTGCTAATAAAGGACAAACTCAGAGAGGTCTGAATTGGGGAGGTAGAAGAGGATATAAATCGTAAGTGAAAACACACAGAGAATTCTGGTTTTATTCCAGACTCACCATAAACCCATGCAATGCCTGTTCCTTTTGACATACATGAAGTGGGAACGGCACTCCCTATGCCAGGAAGAGGGTCTGGTAATAACTCTAACTGTAGTTCAGCGTTCTTCAGGTAAAGCGTTCCAAGCGATTTTAATTAAATCAGTGTTCAGCAGCCCTTCTATGTGATTCTTTTATCACATAACACATGGCAAGTATTAAAGGAGCTTATTCTTTCACCGTATGACACACAGGAATTGCTAAAGGACACAGGCATTACAGATTCTGCACTCATAAACGTTGAGGATTTAGCTCTTTTCCATCAAAACCACTAATTTTCCACTTTTCCATCAAGACACTCCTAAAACCTTAACACCATGGGGCCCCCGCGCACGCCCGCCCCTATGGGACCCTTTTCCCGAAGGCCGCGGCGCCGAAGAGTGACCCTGAGGAGCCGGTGAGGAGCCCCAAGGAATGCCACGAGCCCCCGAAGGACCCTGAAGCCGACCCCCCCGGCCCTCCTCTTCAACTCACCGCCATGTTGCCGCGCCTGCCGGGGTCCGCGCGGGCCGTACCAACAGCGGGAGCGGGCGGGGGAGCCTAGACCGCACCAAGGCGGCGGGCAGGGGGAGACCGGGCCCTTTTTAGCGTGAAGGGAGCGGAGAGAAGGAGGGCGGGAGGGAGAGCGAACGGAGAGATCACTGCGGCCACTTGTCCGTGCTGGGGAGGGGGAAATGAGCCCGGTGTGCCTGTCCCAGGTGTGAGCCCGCCGGGCCGCTGTCCTTTTAAGAGCACCCCCCCAAGATGTCGCCGCGGGTTCATGTGCTCACTCTACCGAACTTGCTGGTTCTCCCTGACCCTCGGCTCGGGCCCTGGGCCGCT
>VZRQ01002061.1:35302-56038 GCA_013397975.1 Machaerirhynchus nigripectus
GCTGCCGGGGCCCGTGCGCGGCCTGAGGCTGCCGGTGCCGCAGCCCCACCCGCAGCCCCCGCCGCCCGTCGTGCTGCCCGTCCCGCGTGAGTCACAGCGCCGCCCGCGGGGCTGGGCTGCAGGGGCTCTGCTAGCAGTGGGCTATTCAAGATAGTGCCAAAAGAATGCTGAAAATTCAGCTGGTAAACCGTGATGTCCCTAGCGCTCCAAACTTAATTAAATGGGGCAGGGAGTGGAGTTGGGGATCTTTCGGTTCATCTCAGTGGTGGTTGGTAGTGATTGAGTTGGTAACTGACACTTAACTAGCCTTTTTTCCCTCCTATAATGCAAAAAACATTGAGATTCAGTCTCCTAGAGGTTCTAATAAAGCTCCAGTGCTGGTGCTACATTATCTACCCCGGAAAGCAATACCTTATTGAGACATTTAAGATGTCTTTTAGCTCAGCAGTGATCTGAGATACTGAGCCTTTTGTGTTATCTTACTGCATCTTATAAACTCTATGAAGAAACAGCATGTTAGGGACATGCTTACTCTGTTGCAGTGCTGTCTATTCCAGGGACGAAATACATACTGTCGTAATTGTGTCCAATGTCTGCAGTTTTGGGGTAATAATTTGATACAGGAATAATTTGATACAGGATTAACCCTAAACTTAGCATGAGCCCTTCAGCAGGTGGAACTGACTTGCTGTGAGAGAACGGACAGTGCTCAGGATGGGCTGTGTAGTGTCACTCGGGGTCCTTTTTGGCCATACAGTCAGTAGGAATGTCTGTGTGGTACATAGGGAAACCAAAGCACAACCAGCCAGCCAAATTCCTTGTCTGGGAATGCCTCTTGCCCCTCAGTTCTTGTTTCAGAACTGCAATCTAAATGTTGCCAATCTGATCTCTTGCTCTGAGCAAGCCTTGGCTCTCCATGGCAGAACTGAGGGAGGAGCTGCTGTAGCTAAGGCATCTCTAGTGCTAACAAACCTCTGGGAAAGAAAAGACACTCTTTTTTTCCCTTAAAGCTTTGTCTTTCCTGAGAAAGAGAAAAGGTGCTGGAATCAGGGTAACTTACCTAAACAGGCTTCTCAGTTTACTGTTACTGTAGTGGGATTGAACGTATTTACAGCCCTGACCTTGCTGAAAGCAAGGCATGGACACAGCATTGAATAGTTTGCACGTTTTGCCTTTGAGCCATCAGTGTGTGATCTGTTCTGTGGTGTCATTGCAGGACCACCTTTAACACAGTCCAGCTTGATAAACAGTCGTGACCAGCCGGGGACAAGCGCAGTGCCCAGTCTTGCACCCATGGGAGCAAGGCTGCCTCCTCCTCTGCCCCAGAACCTGCTCTATACAGTGTCAGAACGTAAGCAAATGCCTTTTGGTTTAAATCTGTTTGATGTAAAAATTTTAAATTTACTCTGTTGGTGTGGGATTAGAAATTATGATCTGTCATCCTACAGTAGATACAAATCTAAAAAGAAGTCTGATGGCTCTCCCTGGGTCAGCCCATCATCCATTCTGGTATGGAATGGCAGCAGTGCTCTGTCCTGGTCTGAGGGGGAGCACTGTGGGGAACTTTGGGCTTCATGTGCTCACAGCAATCAGATTGTTTCATAAGAAATGTTCCTTTCCTCTTCAAGCCATTCAGTAGGACATTAGTAGGCGAAAGATGGATCTGCAAACCTGTAATTGCTGTTAATCTTAGGCTTTATTCCTCTCCAGTTTGGACTAATACAGATGAGAGCTTTTTTTTTTTTTGCAGCTGTATATCACAATAGTCTGTACGGTCTTCACACACATCAGCACTTTTTCTGTTCTTTTTCCGGAATCACCCTGGTTCTAGCTTTATAAAAGTTGATAGCTTTCACTGGACATGTCCATCTTCCTTAACAGAGCTCAAAATTTTTAAAAGTAAGTTTTTACGAGGGAAAATAGCAAAATACCTGGAAAGTCCTAGATTGCTCAGTTTAAAGACAACGAAGTTTATTTCTATGATAATTAAAGGATTAATGGCATTTCCATGTTCTATATGACCAAAATAAGATCATTAGATGTCATTGTTTTGTAATGTTCTCATCTTTTTTAACATAAATATTCTGAATTTTATTCAAAGAGGGGTGTCTAGTTCAGTTTATGATCCATGTCATTTTATTTGTGACTTCCATGCTTTTCAGAACTTCAGTCACTCAAATTTCTTATTAGATAATCTATTCAGTTATCCACAAGTCCTGTCGGCTGTGCAGGTGTCACCATCTGATCCTTTCAGCTCCAGAACTTCTGATGGGTGATTCTGCCTGTCCTAGCTTACAGGGCTTCACAGTAATTCTGTTCTTCAGAACCTCTATGGAGATTTTCATGTCCTGTTCTTGGACTGTTGTGGTAACAGCTGCTGGTTGCCCTCTTGCAGTCAATCATGTTCTAAATCAGGGAAGAGGAGCTTGTGGTTCAGCTCCTTCGAGGTTAGAGAACATTCTTGTTTTACAGCTTCGGTCTCTGCTCTCTGTTTTTAACTCTAGAGCTGTCCTTGCTGCAGAATAAGGAGCTGAGATTTTAGAGGGGTTCGTGTCTGTCAGGTTCCCTTGTACAGGGAACATTCATTCTGCTCCCAGGTGTACTGTTCCTGTGGAGGCTCTTCCCAGACTTCATTCATTCTAGTTCTTGGACAGCTTTTCCTTTCTAAGGATAAAAAAATGCATTATCTTCAATTTGGACCTTGGGCTGGAGGAACGATAGGAGTCAATTCTGTCATCTTGTATTCTTGTGGTGACCCCTTCTAATGAAAGTGATCATTAGTGCCTTACCTAAGCTAGGCTGCTGATCTCACATAAAGAGAATTCAGTAGGTAAGTATTGGTTCCATTACCTCATTTCTCAATTTTCTTTGATTGAAATGATTTAAATATATTCTTCACCTAAAATCCATGTCTGAAGAGGACTAGACTGTTGGGCAGCAAAGGCTGGAAACCTCTTTGCATCTTAGACTCTACAATATAAACGTCGAAACCAAATCTTGTGTTGTTGCCCTTAAAACACTGCCAGATGTTGTGCATGCTGTCACACAGACACCTCAGGCCTTTCCAGGCAGTGGATCAGCAATATTCTGTATTGTGACCTGTGTGCTTTGGACAAACAGTAGCAGAATAAAAGCCAAAAGAGAATGTGTCCAGATAGGCTAGGCCTGAAGATCAAGTGAGGGTTTGCAGTGGCTGCACAGATTGGCTGTACCACCTCTCTTCTCTTCATCCAAAACAACTTCTGACTCTTGGACATCCATGCATTTCCTTAAAGGAAAACTAACCCTGAGTCTTAAACTCACTTGAAAAATTCTGTCGTTTCTCTCCTTTTTTTGTAGATACATATGAGCCAGATGGCTATAACCCTGAAGCTCCTAGTATTACCAGTGCTGGTAGATCTCAGTATCGGCAGTTCTTTACGAGAGCACAAATGCAGCGTCCAAATCTAATTGGCCTAACATCTGGGGAGATGGATACAAACCCTCGAGGTAGGAAGGGTTCTGGTCATTGCTATTGCTATTTTTGTCCAAGACCGTCAACACTTTTCCCCCTTTCCAGGCTGAAAGCACTAGTTTTTCTCACTGATCTAGTGTTTCAGAGCGTTTTTTGGACATTTCTACCTTTTTTAAGTGCCAACATGCCCATATTAAAGTCAAAGCAGCCTTTTTGATTAAAAATAACCACTTGCTTGGGAGTGCTACAAGGGTTTGGTTGGTTGGTTGGGGTTTTATTCCTCTTAAGCCTGTGAAGGCACTTTCCAGGTACTGGGAGCTCCTAGAAAGAAGAATGGTGCCTAAAGATGGCTTTAGCAGCACAGTCTGCAGACTGCTTTTGATTAGCCATGGGCACAGAGGTGATGATCCAAGCTCCTTGCCTCGGCTGTTGTCACGGTCGTGAAGAAGGGAACTATCGTGGCATGTTTTGGTGCTTGATGGTCTGACTCTGTCAGCCAGGTGTTCTCTCTGAAATGAACATCACAGGTGTCATTCCAGTTTCCCAGCCCATGGGAATCCCAGTCTGCACTTAAGTCTCAGCCCCTACCTGAATGGATGTGGGTGCTGTCTCTTAGTGGTGATGTGTGCAAAGTATCTTTTCGGGAACAGAACAAGTCAAGGCTCTTTAAACAAAGTTTAGTTGTGGTAGAAAAACTTTCTTTCTCCCTCGTGTTTTTCCTGCCCCAATTCTTAAAACCAAAGATGTTAAATTTTGGGTTTTACTGTTATACTTCAGTTTTTCTTAATCACTAGATAAGAAAGATTTTTTTATTACTATTATTTTATTTACTTTTTATTTTCAGTACTTCCTTCCAATGACTCATCCCATAAGGAATATGGTTAAATGTTACTGCAGAAATTGCTGTTGCTGTTTGCATCTTAATGACTGTCATAGAGGCAGGGTTGGGGCTTAATTGCTGCCCCTCAGGTTCTCTCTGAGAGCCCATCCCAGGGGTAAGGCAGGGGTGAGTGCTCAGTGGTGGGGTTTCACACCACTTGTTTTACTGTCTTTGTCACAGCTGTGAAAGGTCTGCTCTCAGATCATCCTCCAAAGTGAGGATGCCATGCCCAGAAATGCCCAGTCTCTGTTCTCACCAGTGGAACCAGCAGAGCCCTGGCTTACATAAAAGCCTTAGAAATTGCTGTATAACTCAGACTTCTTTTTAGGGGTTGAATATTTGGCATTCACAGGAGACTAACACCAAGGGCATAATCTTGAAAAGGTTGCAAATAAATTTCTAGCAAACTTTGTGTTGGTAGAATTTGCTTCAAACTTTAAATTTAATGTCTTAAAGAGTTTTATAGTTGTTCTTAATTAACCATTTGTTGCTGAAACCTGGCTGGAAGGCTGGCAGTGGGATAGCAGTGGAAACAACGGGTTCTTGGTTGCTTTTGCCCTGTCAAGGGTTCACACAGGGAAAGCTGCTTGTTAATTCAGCCCCTGCCCATTTCAGAGCTCTAACCTAAAGCCTGGGGACCCACTCATGATTCTTTTCTTCCTTTTCTGTTTTGTTGGGATTTTGAGTTTTCTTTTTTTTTTTCTTTCTCTCCTTTTACTGCAGAATCTGAGTTTTCAGTACCTGAAAGATGAAGTTTTAGCTTTGTTTCTTCAAGCTAATACTAACCTTAAAGGTCAAAACCCATCCCTCCCGGCTGGACCATGTGTGTTTCTCTCAGGATTTCTAGTTAGGGCTAGGGAGTGATCTGAATTATTTTGTTCAGAAACAAAACTGACCAATTTGGTAAAGTCTTCCTAATGTTTATGTTTTTAACTTCAGTTCTGTTTTGCTGTGTGAAAGCTTTTCCATGTGTGGTGGAATAACACAGGCCCTTTTCCTTCCCTCCAGCTGCCAACATTATCATCCAAACTGAACCTCCCATTCCCATCACAAATAACAGCAGCAATGTTACTAGAGTTGTCCTGGAACCAGACAGCAGGAAAAGATCTCCAAGCAGCCTGGAATGTCCACCGTTGAAGAAACCCTGGTTGGGAAAGTAAGAATTAGCTGCAGCTGTTAATTCAAATGTACTCGATTGCTGTTAGTGCTGTGAACATTGCTATTCACCAGTCTTTGTAATTTGGGATGTTTAGGTCAGAAAATCTGTGTCCACATAATATGGAGACTAAACGTGGGGTTGGGAGGGAGCTCTTGTTAGTGTCTGGAAGGTGTACTTTTTAGGGGCAAAATGCCATTTAGGTGTGTGTTAACATCTTCTGTCTTATTTAGGCACACATGTACTTATCTGAACTCTTCCTGTTCTCCTTTTCTCTAGGCAAGTAAATAACAACCAGAATAAGCCAGGGTTTTTGAAAAAGAATCAGTATACTAATACAAAATTAGAAGTTCGAAAAATCCCACCAGAATTGAACAATATTACACAGCTCAACGAACACTTCAGCAAATTTGGAACTATTGTAAACATTCAGGTAAAAACCAAAGTCCAGTTTTATGTCTGTGGGGGGGTCTTTTATTTTGCCTGAAGCCTGCTTGAATACTGTATGTTTTCTTTGAGAAATCTTAGCAGAGACAAATTGGGAGAGGAGGTAATCAAGTTCAGAGAAACCTTTTCTTGGTCTACTGTGTGTTATTATCTTAATTCTCTAAAACCATATTGGCTTCTGCCTTTACGATGCCTAATTATATTTGGAAGGCTGGCAGGTTTAACAGTGTCTAAACCAACTCAAGTTTTTGAGCAACTTTTTTGCAAGAGGTGATCTGACAGTTTGTCTTGTATGATAGTCTTACGGTATTTGATGGTCAGGATTTTGACAAAGATGCTACAGGAGAGTCTTTATCTGCTTCGTTTGTTACCACTTGGCATCTTAGAACTGGCTCCAACTCAGTGGTGCCCTTGCCCTGTAAAAAACAGAAAAAGCACTTAAAAAAAAAAGTAGTTAAAATGGCATTTAATTTCCATTTATTTTTCTAGACAAAACAGTTGCCTCTCAAGTCCTCACTTAGAGGTCTAAATAAAAGACAGATACCTGGGAAGCCTCTGTATTTCTTGATAACTTTGTCTTAGCCCAGAAGATATTGTGATGCTTTCTCACGTCTATAATGGAGAATGCATTTCAAACATGCTATCTCAGTCACTACACTAGAAAGTCCAAGATACTTTTTTTATGGCTGTGATATTAATTTTTAGAGAAAAAGATGCTTATTCCAAACTTGGAGATGCTGCTGCATTGAGGGTGTGGTGAGGCCTTGCACTGTGCACCCTCGGGCAGCACTTGTCCTTCAGGAGGCTGGGATAAAGAGCCTTTGGGATACCAGACCCCAGGGGCACTGCACAGTGCTCTGAATATGTGATGCTCTTGGTGGAGGAGTCTTATTTATTTATTTATTTATTTATTTATTTATTTATTTAAATGTATGTGGACTTTGCTGCTAGTAATGTTTGCCAAAAGGTACTTTGCTTTAATTACATAGAACGTCTCACAAGTGTTTTGAGCTGTTAATACACTGGATACCCAACTCATCACTGCAGATTATTTGTAGATGGGTTTGCTAATGATCGAAATGTTTTCTCCCTTGAGAAATAATGCGTTTGTGAACTTTTGCTTTAGGTTGCTTTCCAGAACGATCCTGAAGCTGCTCTCATTCAGTACTTGAGTAACGACGAGGCGAGGAAGGCGATCTCCAGCACAGAGGCGGTGCTGAGCAATCGGTTTATCCGGGTGCTGTGGCACAGGGAGAGCGAGCAGCAGCCCCCGGGGCTGCAGCAGCCGCAGCCGCCGCCCGCCCCCCAGGCCCTGCAGCACCTGCAGCAGCAGGCCCTGGCCACGCCGCCCGCCGTGACCGTGCACAGCAGCCTGTCCAAGGTACCTGCCTGGGGAGGTCAGCAGCGTTCCCAAGTGACTGCTGCTGCAGGAAAACAAAGTATCTAATCTTGGTGTTCTCAAATCTGTGGATATACAGGTGATGAACAAACCCCTGGCATCTGGTGCCTACGTCCTTAACAAAGTCCCAGTGAAAAGGCGCCTTGGAGCAGTGGGTGGGAGCCAGCCTGAGCTGAGCCAGCCTGGGGCTGGGGTGGAGGAGTCTCAGGTATGTTGAGGGTGGACCATGGTCATGCTCTCAGTTACAGCTTTGGCTTGTCAGCCAGGAAGGAACAAGCAAAGAGAACTTGTGAATTGTTCCCACTTGGTTCTGTTCCTTTTCGGTAATGTTCCATGCAGCCATGGTCAGTCACTTCTTCCTCATTTCATCAACTGTTTATGTGAAATAGGGACAATGACTTCAGGAACAAAGTATCAGTGTTTTAAATAGCATAAAATACATTTGGCAGTGCTTGACAGTAAACAAATCTAACAGGCAGTTTGTGAGACCAGCCTTTTGTTGACAAATGTAATGGCTTTCCCAGAAATTTTTGAGCTTATGCTGTGCTTTAACAGCAGTGCCAAAAGCTTGTAGAGTACTTGTACCCAGAGTTCAAGCTGATACAGCTCGATTCACACTGATACCGTAGTGCAGCATGTGTTCCAGGGAAGACAGAATGCATGGGGAAGTCCTTCTAAGAAAGGAAGCGTGGAGTGGCTTTTGCTGCCTTACTTGATCAGAAAGTGGGATGTTGGGCTGTGACTGCAGCACGGAAACTAAGGCAGACACAGATCATCACCTTCAGCGCTGTCCTAGTGGGAGTCAGGCTGCAAAGGGGGCCTGCCATGGACAAGGAAAGACAGTATCTTTTGCAGAAATCCTTTTAACTGGACTGCTGTCTTTATCCATGTGTTTTAATTGCCTTGGTCTTTCTGCTTCATTGCACAAATCTGGACACTTATGATGGTGTTTCAGGGAACACGATCCTCTGAAGTTCCCTGCTGGTATATCGCAGTCACTTTAAACTATTCTGTATTTTACTGTGTGTTTTTACTATTTCAGATATTTCCTACTTCTACAAGCCACTCAAAAATGGTTTACAGTTCTCCAAACTTGAAGACAACTCTGAAGTCTGGTGCAGGGTCTAAACCTCATGACGTGCAAGAAGCTCTTAAAAAAAAGCAGGTACTTAATGGCTGAGTGACAGTGCAGCAAGCAAAGTACTTTAAACACAAGGTTTGATGGGCAGCTGGAACCTCCGTTGCCACTGTACAGCTTTATGTGTGGGTGTGGAGTTGGTCATTGTTATGGGATGGCCTTGCAAACACACATTGGGGCTAATCATGTGTGGAGTGTCCTTTTGGGGTGTCTTACTCCACACACTTGGCCGTGTTGGGTTTTCTGGGTTTAATCTCTGCAGGTATGAGACATTTGAACAACAGTGCACAGTATGTTTCTTAAGAGGTGTCTGAAGGGGGCAAAATGTTAGTAATGTACCTTTCAGCAGGAAATTAGCAGCTTTTTATTGAATCAGCTGCATTTCATACTTGTGCTTTTTGCTGACAGTACTTTTTGTTATGGACTTCACTTCCATAGCTTGAAGAGGATAATGTGATCTGTATGAGTACATGTAATGCTAGATTGCTTTATACTGATGGAAAGAATTTCTCCTCATCTAGGAGGCAATGAAACTCCAGCAAGATATGAGGAAAAAGAAGCAGGAGATGTTAGAAAAACAAATAGAATGCCAGAAGGTAAGTCTGGGATGTGGCTAGTAAATATATTCTGATTTTGTAGATACCTGTCTGTTCAGGGCTGGTTTTCCTGGAATTTTATGTTCCTGTTCTTTTATTATTGTATAGATGTTGATATCCAAGCTGGAGAAAAACAAGGCCATGAAACCAGAAGAGAGAGCAGAAATTATGAAGACTTTAAAAGAGCTAACAGGAAAAATATCTCAGCTAAAGGATGAATTAAAAACCTCATCTACAACCTCCACACCATCCAAACTGAAGTCCAAGACAGAGGTAGTTAATGTGCACACACTTGCCTGCTTGGCCTTTGTAACTATTTCTAATAATATGTCTTAAAAATGCAGCAGCATTGGATCAAAACACTTGCAAGCAGCATTTCAATGTGAGTGATAACCATGGACAAACAGGCCATGGTTGAAGGAACTCCATGACCTAGTTTTGCTTGTAGCTCATTCATGCTTGTTCCAGTTCTAAAGCAGAGAATTCTGGGTCCTTCAAAAAGTGGGGGGACCCCACACACACAGAGGCAATTAAAAGAAACTGAATTTAGAGACAAGTATGGCTATCGTGTGCTGATCTGTGTCATTTACGCTGATGTATTGCTGAAGTGGAATAAAACATTACAAGTGTATGTTACAGTTCTGCCCTTTCCTTCTGTTTTCTCTTCCCACCTCTTTCTCTCCCAGGCACAGAAGGAACTGTTGGACGCAGAGCTGGACTTCCACAAGAGACTGTCCTCTGGAGAGGACACGACAGAACTGCGGAAAAAGCTCAATCAGTTACAGGTGGAGGTGAGCTGCTCTGCACTGCTGCTCTTAATGAATGTATGAATCCTGGGTGTTTCAGATCCTCTCACCGTGGGATGGCTGTGTTCTTTCCCCAGGCTGCTCGGTTAGGAATCTTGCCTGTTGGCCGAGGAAAGACAGCACCAGCCCAAGGAAGAGGCCGGGGCCGGGGCCGCGGGGGCAGAGGCCGGGGAATGTTGAACCACATGGTGGTGGATCATCGGCCCAAAGCACTCACCGTGGGAGGCTTCGTTGAAGAGGAAAAAGATGAATTGTTACAGCACTTCTCTGTAAGTGTGACCTGTAAATTAATACGTGTTTCCTTTCCTGCTGTAAAATTAAGCTTCTCTTAGAATAGCAATAAATCAGAGCTTTTGCCTGAAAATACAAGTGCTGCGATATTGCTGGCTGATGCAGCTGGGAGTCCTCTGGCTCTCACTTTTCTGTCCAAAAAGTTGGGTTTCAGTGTCACATCAGTACATGACAGTTGTACTGAATTGTACGAAGTTGTAGTGCACGTGATTGTGGAGGTGGAGGAGAACATTACTGCCAGTCCTAACGAACTTTTCCCCCACAGAAATTTGGAGATATCGAAGACCTTCAAGAAGAGGATTCCCCATTAAGTGTTGTTGTAACTTTTAAGTCCCGCTCAGAAGCTGAGAATGTAAGTAGAATCACAGATACATTTTTTTTCACAGATCTCAGATAAGAGTTTTTAACTACTTGTGTCTACCTTTGTATTTTAAAATTTCAGAGACTTTGATCCCCCAGTTTGAGCTTGATAGTGTTTGGTGCTGCTGCAGGTAGTGCCACTGAAGGGGAAGTACCTTCTGGTTATCTGAGCAGTGACACAGGGCTTTCCCTGATAAAGCTGCACGTCCCTGGCAGTTCAGAGCCCTGCTCATCCTCTCACAGTGCCAGGGCAGGAGCAGGGTTTGGCATATTTGGGTGTGGCTGAAGTTGCTCTTGGAACACTGAAGTGGGTGATCGTGGTTTATATACCTGAGATCTTCAATCGTGCCTCTGTACCACGTGCACTGGGTCTGGCTTGTTGCTGATGTTAAAAGTTCTGCACTTGATCCTGTCTCTGAAAATCTGTTCATTTAACCACACCTCAGGCTGCTAACCAGGGATCCCGGTTCAAGGACCGACGGCTCCAGATCTCGTGGCACAAACCCAAGGTACCTTCTGTGTCCACAGAAGTCGAGGAAGAGGAGTCCAAGGAAGAGGTATGAAAATCTCTTAATAACCTTTTCATTCTTACTGGACTCTAATGCCTGGGAGCTCTTAGGATACAGTTTCCTGTGTGCTGAAGAAATTTCATAAAATATGTTTTTACAAACCAGGAACTGAACTGGTTTTGAGTAGTCAGGTACATTTCCCACACTTTAAAACAGAGAAAATGGAAAAAAAAAAAAGACACTTTGTGGAGGGGCTGTTAATTTGTCAGTGATGGAAACAAGCCTCAGGTTCTGTATGTGCAGGCTGCAAAGCCTTTTACTCCTCACTCTTAATGCTCTACTGTAGAAGAAGTTGTGTGTTCTTCCCTGTAATTCACCTTAACACCTTAAACTTTTAAAGGTTATTTTGTTGTGGCACTTAACAGAAACCTTGTCTGTGAGAGGGCGAGTGGTGGTTTATTCTTGCTTCCTCTGAAGCTTTGCTCTCTTTCCTGACATGGGGCTGCTGTTCTGCCCCTAGAACTGATTGGATGTGACTGTGTGTGTTTGTGGGACACATGGTAATACCCAAACCAGATGCCAGTACAGCTGGGGCTGTGTGCTGTGATGTGTCCCTAGGCACAGCTTGGAACTTGTGTCTAAAAGTTCGTTTTTTCTTCCTCCAGGAGACTGAAACCTCAGATTTATTTTTGCACGAAGATGATGACGATGATGATGAAGATGAGGATGAATCCCGTTCTTGGAGAAGATGAAACTTGATGTCCAAAATGTATAATTTTAGGAATATAGTTCAAACTACATCTTTTAAACGTTTATTTAAGGAAGTTGATGAGCCAAAAAAAGCTTTACTTTCTTTTCAAACCACAAGATTTACCATGAGCAGTTTGGTATGAGAACATTTGGGACACAGAGCTGTGAGACTGAGCTAGTCAAAGGCCCAGGAACTTCTTACAGGATTATCAAGCTCACCAGGGTGGTGATTTTTTTCTATTTAAGAAGGATAAAAAGGGGGGGTGGAAATCAGTATTTTCTTGTCCTCTTTTTGTGTCACCTGTATTACCTTGTTTTGGGTTTTTTATAATGTGATTGAATTGTTAGTTTATAATTGAAAAGATACTACAGGTTTTATTTAGCAATATTATGGGGTTAGGGGAAAGACAAACTTTCATTAAATATTATGAAAGAAAAACTGGCCTCATTTGCTCGTTGAAAAAAGTTAGCATTTTGTTTCCTGTGGAGTCTCATGTTGTAGGAATTATTTGTGGCTAGATTCTTAAATCATTTACTTCAGTATGTTTGACAGCCACCCAGTCTCTATGTTGTGCTGCTTTTTGTGAGAGGAGGTGGAAGAAACAATTTAACAGGGTATTGTTATAACATTGTCTAGTTCACTCTGTTTCTTCAAATTCTGCTTCACAGAAAACATCAGCAGGGACACACACTGGAGTGGATTTTCACTCCTTCTTGATTTCCTTCTGTCATTTCAGTGTAAGGCTCAGTGTAAGTCAGGCTGTTTATTGCATTTCAGTATTTGTGAGCAAGAATGGAAGGAGTTCCAGTCTTCCTCCAAAGCAGCTAAACTGGCCCCTGTCTACGAGCCAGGAGCAACTCTCCTCCTCTCCCTGTTCCCAGCCGTGTTCCAGGCAGAGCCCTGAGGTGTTCAGAGCAGGGTGGGTTATCGGAGCAGGGTGGGTTTCAGCCCCCAGGACTGGGGTGTCCTGCTTAGCCTTGCCCCAAACCAGGGCCCAGTGTCCCAAGGGTGTTGCAGGCTGGGTCTGCAGGGGTCTCCCCTGGCCCGGGGCAGTTCTGTCAGACGTGTGGAGCTGAACCCTCACGTGCTCCGTTGCCTCGCTGCTGCCCACGTAACCCGGCAGGGCTGAGGGCCGCAGGGAGCCGGGCTGGGCCCTGTGCTGGGGGCTGGGGGCCGGGGGCCGGGCCCTGAGCCGGGGCCGGGGGCCGGTNCCTTTGAGGTGCGTTTCCACACAAAATCAGCACCCTGCCCGTGCACGGCGCTCTTCTCTCTTGAATGATTGCCAGTGTAAGCCCCAGTAATTCCTGACTGAAGGACAACATCTGCCAAACCCTTTACCTGCCTGTGGCTCTGAGTGTGGCCAGGGGCAGGTGCTGAGCACCCTTTGGGGTGTCACAGCCCTGCTGCCTCTGTCCTTGTGCTGTGGTGGGCTATCCAAGTCGTATAACGTCCTGTTTCTTGTCGGCTGAAGGGAATGTCTCCAGTATTCTGTCTCTTCCCAAACTTCCCCTCTTCCTAGAATTAGGACTGTCCTGCTAATGCTGAGGCTAAATTCCAGGCATGAAGAAATGGAGAGCAAACCCACCCCATGTACTTACGAGAATGTCTTGCTCTTCTCCCATGATCTCTAAGGGTTTTAATGTCTGTGGCACAGTGTGTATCTTGAGAAGTCCACTGTGGCAAGCATGTCCAAGTCCTGACAACTTAAGAAATGAGAGGGATCAAAAGGATTTATATATTTTTTTGTACAGAGTTTTTTCTTAAACTGTATAATTTTGTAAATATTTTGCTTTTTTTGTGTACTAAAATTACCGGCGTATAGATTTCAATAAGAACTGTTGTATTTTTGTATTTGAAAAATAATTACAGTGGATTAATTAAGCTGTAAGAAAAATTGCAGTAGCCTTTGACACACACAGAATGGATTCCTTTTCATATGGTTTTAGCTCTAAAGTGACACTGGGGTGGCACCTGTGTCCAGGGGCACGGGTGAGGGAGCAAGGGCCATCTTTGAGAGCTTCATACAATTACTTCTTGCCCTCACAGCACCCCAGCAGGCTGGCCTGAGTCCCGGGTGCCATCCCAAGGGTGGCTGCTGCCCACGGGGCTGGCAGTGCCCCCCAGCCTGGCTGTACCTGCGGGGCAGAGGGGCCACATCTGGCACCGGGGGCTGGAGGAGGAGGAGGGGAGCTGTGTGAAACTGGTCTGCCTTTTGCCAAAGCTTATGGACCCCCATGTATTTTAGGGCATGCTGGGCCTCTTCTTGGGGTGTTTGGTTTGGATTCTGTGTTTCCATAGGCAGCAGGGCAGTACAGCTGAGTTTATTTCATGGTGATGCTTTACTGGGAAATTCACCTCTACCTTGGGCAAAACACAACCTGCAGGGTACCTGTGTGCCCCAGCCAAGTGTACCAGCCTTAGCTGGGGGACAGACACTGAAAGGGGATGGGATGGGGAACGGAAGTCTCTGAGGAAAGAATTCCCTCCCTTTCCTTGCTGAATTAACCTGAGCAAAATAAACAAAACCACCTCAAATCTGAAACCGGGCACCTGCTTAGGAAAGCACCACTTTAACAAAATCATGTGAAAAGGAACAAAGCTCCTCTTGGTGTATAGTAACCTTGTACTATAGTTTTTACAGATTGTGAACTTGTGTAATAGGATAATAGCAGATATCGTTGAATTTCTAATTGTTTATACATTAAAATTCATATATGTAATGTTTGTTTATTGATTACAGGCCAAATTTCTAAGATGCATGTTGACATTTTTGCAATAAAGTTATACTATGAAATGGTTCAAGATTTAGAAAAGACAAAATCCTAACTGAAATAAATTGGAAGGAGAACCATTCAAAAAAAGTACAACTCTCAGAAAAAGAGTATTATCACTTCTTTGGGGGGAAATGGGTGTGTGAAGGGGGATTTATGTGTGTTTAATGTGTGTGCACGTTTGGTTTATGTCAGAGCTGAGAGATAAATCTTCCAAGTGTCTCAGTGCTCTGGAACAGAATGAGTTAAGATAGGTAAATGGATGGGGGAGGAGATAGAGTGGAGGGAGTCCAGTAAAGGCTGTTTGACATTTGTGGGGGGCTCAAAGTTTAGCAGAAACTGGAGGAAGTTGTGCAGTCTGGGGTGGGTTCCCAGTCTCTTAGAGGTTTGCAGTGTTCTGGACTATAGGATGCAAATCCTGGCAGGATTTGACTCCTGCCAGTTCTGACTCCTTTGCAGATTGGGATGAAAACTAATTTGTTCTATTATTACCTTTATTCGTGGTCTTTGCCCCTTTCCACAGTTCCTGTTATTCCCTCCTGCAGCCCCTCCCTGTACCTGCTGTGCCCAGGTGCTGGAGGATGATACAAAACCTGTGTTTCTCTTCTGTGCTGCTGAAGAGCCTCTCCATGACCAACCTGTGGCTTTGAGACATCTTAGTGCCAGCAGTTAAACTTCGCAATCTTCCCCAGCCCCTTCCCCTGCCCGCAGCCACGAGCAGCCTCTTCCAGCCTCTTCCAGCCTCTTCCAGCAGTTCTGCAGGAAGCAGCAGTGTCCTTTAGGAGACAGATCCTGACATGGAGCAGGAAAGGTTCGGTGTCCAAAGCACTTGCTGCTTCCTGTACAATTAAAATTCATTTTAATGGAAAAAGGGAATATAAAAAATTGGAAGGGCAGTAGCATTTCTGTATGTGTGGCTTTGGATGTATTTTTTTCCCGCAGGCATTCTAGATATGACCTGAGAGCTCCCTGAGCACAGCAGCAGCGCTCAGCAGGGCGGGACAGCCGTGGGCCGCGGTCCTGCCGGGAGCCTGTTGGAAGGAAGCAAATGTCTACAGCAGCTGTTTGAAGGGAACAGTCACATGAAGGTAAATTTTTGGTGTAATTGTCAGGCCAAGGATCGTTGTTGTCTCCAGTTGAGGCTGTATGGAATACAGCACTAGCTTCTGGAGAGGGTTCCCAAAGGTGGCAATCTAATTTTAACTCATCTCTGGAATCGTGGGACCCAGTTCTGTCCTGTGGAGCAGGTTGTGTAACGTGTCTGGGCCTTTACTGACAAGATCACTGACACAAGGGGCGTTTAAAAGGGAAAAATAAGTGTCTGATGTTTCTCTGGAGGTTTTTATGTGCTTCCACCGCTTTATTCCATGACAGACTTACACCTGTGATGATCAAAACCTAAATGCATAAACTAGAGCACTTTCTTTCTCTCTCTCCCCAGGATCATTCCACAGACAATTTCCAATGGCTGCTTGGTAACCTCGGGTAGGCTGATCCATGTGGGACCCTGGGTGCACAGAGCCAGGCAGGGAGAACTGCGGCAGGGCTGACAGCGGGGCTGAGGTAAGGCCTCCTCTGCCATGCTGCCAGATGCCTCCTTCACCTGGGGCTTCCCCCTTTT
This sequence comes from Machaerirhynchus nigripectus, assembly GCA_013397975.1. NCBI lineage: Eukaryota > Metazoa > Chordata > Aves > Passeriformes > Dicruridae > Machaerirhynchus > Machaerirhynchus nigripectus. The sequence continues at coordinate 51,482 of VZRQ01002061.1, forward strand.
TCCCCACAAAAAAATCCAAGTTTTTTTACTACTTTTTCATGGCATTGGACAAATACATTTTTTGTCAGAAACATCTCTTGAATTTGAAGTTCAAAAATATGTTTTACCTGTTCAGTAGACTTCAGCCCAAACAGAGCCCGTAACAGGGGCTGTCACCTCTCGGTGCCTCCAGCTGGGGTAGGGACGAGCGACCAAGGCCAGGAACAGGATTCCCCGGCAGGAACAGGAGACCCCTGTCAGCACAGCAGGGTCACGTCAGTGACCCTGTGCCAGCTGTGGGTGGTCGGGGACAAGAGCCTCCACCGGGGTCACTCCCCGCACGCAGCCGGGCTCGGCCGGGAGCCCGCCGGGACTGCTCCAGGGGGAAGCGCCTGTGCTGGACCCTGGGGGAAAGCCCTGGACCGCCAGGGATGGGGAGGAGCCCAGGGCCGGGGGAGGCACCAGCATTGCCCCCAGCTCAGGGCTTTGACTGCTCTGGTGTCATTCATCTCATTTTTAGGAGCCGAGTTCCCTTTGTACCCCCTCTTGCTGAGCCTCGATGGTGCCGAGCAGCTGGAGCAGCCCCGTGACGCGGGAGTTAATTATAGCCCGTCCTGCGCCGGCAGCCTTAAAGCACTCCTGCCAGAGATTTATTTAAACACTGATAAATTATACATTTCTTTAGTAATTCGTGTGAAAATTATTTGGAGTCAACATCACATACCTCTGTGTGCTCTCCCGTGGAGAAAGCTCTGTCAGACAACACTTCCATCTACTCTTCCTTTTTGCTGTTTCACATGATTTTGTGTTACCTGCGGGTCGCAGAGGAGTGAAGGGAACTCCTGGGACAAGCTCACTCCTAGCTGCTGGTGTCGGCACCCAAAGAGAGTTAACTCTGACTTTAAATATTCGGAGCTCTCACTGGCTTTGGGAGGAGACTGCACCTTCCCTCTGTCTGCGCTTCCTGGGACATCCCTGGCCAAACCCACCTGTCAGTGCCCCTGGATGTAGGAGCAGGGTGTGAGGATGCAGAGGTGCTGCTCCTGGGCAGTGCAGGGTCAAGACTGCTCATGCTCCCACACTTCTGGCACCTTTGTTGCACTGGGGACAAACATCCTTCACTGAGTTAGACAAAGGGTGAGACTTTGGGGACAGTCCAACGTGTCAGTGTTGTTCTTCTGTCCCCTCAAGACTGCCCTGACGAAGATACAGCTGTTTGACTTGTTGATTAGCAAAAACATTAGGAGACCTACTGTTTCAGGGCATGAATAATTAATGTTGTTCCTCATTAACTTCTTGTGGCAGAGTCCTGTTAGACACATTTAGATGTATTTCCAGAATTAGGAGCAAATATAATGAGAGCTCTGGCAACTGAGTGTTCTGTTCCACCCCCGGAAAGCACTGCCCCATTGCTCCCATCCTCTCCGGCAGGAGAAAGTTTGTTCTGAGCAAGGACTGATGTGTCCTTTTCCACAATTTCAATTTCAGTGAATGATACAAGAAACAAATTCTATAGTTCATGTATATTACAACTAAGTAAAGGATGCCCCTCCCAAGAGTGACCGTGGCCTCCTGTTTTCCTGGGACCTCAAATCAAAACCTTGTTTCCTGAAAAATTCAAAAATAAGTTGATGAGCTTTCCACCTGCTGCTGCTGGACAAGGCTGTTTCTCCTGCCTCTGTTATCCAGCACGGCAAAGCTGCAGCACAGCTTCGGCACTTCTCGTGTTCTAATGTGGCCACAATGCTCTGCTAGTGCCAAAGGCTCTGGGGTTTGGTCTGGGATTAACACCCACAAACACCCGCTCAGCCCCTGGAGCCACCTGTGCCACTGCCTGAGGCCAAGGACGTGCCCAAGGCTTTGCTCGCTGAGAGACCCTCTGCAGCCAGCAAAGCTCTGCTTGGATTTTAATTATAGAAGAGGAGAGAAAGCACTTCTAATTTAATCTGAAGCAATGCACGGACCTCAGACGCTTCCCCTTCCCTCTCCTTGGAAGGAAGTTCAGCAGCTGGCCCAATACTCAGTCCCTCTGGAGCCCTCTCTGGTGGGTTTGTGGGGGGTGGCCCTCACTGTGTGGACCTGCAAGTGCTCCCTGTCTGCAGAGGAAGCCCATCCTTGCTGAGATGCCACTGGCAGCTGTGCTCTCTGCAACGGTTTCCATCCCACCTCCACCTGTATTAAACACTTCCCAGAGCTGTGGGGGTCCTGCCCTGGCCCCTCCCTTTCACCCTCCAAGTTCTTCAAAACTCCCTTTCAGGCCCTGCTAACGACTGTGGTACCACACAAGGCACAGTCAGGTCTCGAGCTGCTCTCCCTCAGCCCATTGCTTCCAGACCTGCAGTGGAGCAGGGTCCACAAAACCAAGTGCTCTGGGGGACACTTTGTAGCCTTAGAGACGTCCTCAGTGCCAGGCCCCTTCCTTTGGAAGCCTGACATTGCCGTGGGGACAGACAGCTCCTGTAACTTAGCAACTTTCTTTTTGCTCTGTTAAGGTGTGTTCTTCAATCTCCTTAATGAATAAGAGAATCAGGCCAGGTAATTGATGCTTGGCCATTTAGCTGATGAATAATTGACTGTCTGGGTAACTTGAGATATTTCCTCGATCAGATTGTGCAGTGGAACAACCATATCATCCGGGGTGCAGCACAGCTCACAACTTTGGGGTGCTGGAAACGTGCTGTGCAAACTCAGGGTCTAGAGGAACCTTCCAGAGTCAGCTCTCGTCCTCTTCCTTCACATGGACCAGGACCATGAGCTTGAGCAGTGGGCCCATGGAACCTCCTGAGGTTCAGCAAAGCCTAGTGGTGATCCCTTCCAACCCAAACCATCCCTTGATTCTGATTTTGATAACTGGCTGCATTTTAGCAACAGAAGTTTTTTTATCACATGAATCTTGACTCGTGTCTGGAGACATGATTTCTTTTCCAGATCTGCAGTAAAGATAAACACAAGGGCACAACAATGAGACCTGGCCAGGCCTCAAGGTGAGCTGGGGAGGGGAGCAAAGCCTCCAAAGCAGAAGCAGAAGAGGGGTGAAGGTGCTGTGTGCCCCAGCAGGGAGGTGCCCCTGTGTGAGCTCTGTGTGCTTCAGCTGCCTCACAGGTAACTGCAGCAGCCTCCTCCGGAGGAGCCGGGTGTGCAGGACATTGTGTGGTTGTTCTAAACAGCCATTGAAGAACATTTAGAGAGGCAAGTTCTGTCAGCTTTGTGACTGTAACACATAGTGCTGCTCCCAGTCCTTGGCAGAGAGGGTATCAGCACGAGCTGTGCATGAAATTACTCATGGTTTTATTTCAAACTTCCCATCAGCCCTGTGTCAGCATGTACTGCATATTTTTTAAACTAAATTGAGTTAATATAAGAAACCAAGAGCCTATTGGCACCACTCTGTGATGAGTTAAAATCTAAGTAAGAACAGGATATTTTGATGTATTAGGAAAATGGATAACAATCCATGAACTGTGAGAAAGGATAAAATAGCATATGCTTTTAATCTGACTTTTGCCTTCAGATTTCCAATGCGTCGCCAGCAATGTTTCATCAGGGTATGGGTTTGGGTTTTTTCTTCCAGAAATGCCATTAATTATTTACCAGTAGGTGAATGATCTCTGAAATCTATTGCAGTGACACCTTTGAGTCTGCAGACAGTTTCTGATGACAAACCATCTGGGCTCCCTTAACTTGTTATTGTTTATCCTTTGGACTCCTCTCCCCTGGCTGTAAGGTGTAACGGCAGCAGACAGGGCCAGGAGCATCAATATTTTACAGCATTAATTAAAGAGAGCTCAGCAGCTGTATTGCCCAACCCGGCTGCCTGTGGGAGGGGAGGGAAGGACCGTGCTTAAAGCAGGTGGCCAGGAGAGGTGTCCTGGGATGGGCTGGGAGAGGGACCCTCTAAGCTGTGCCACCAGCCCCGAGCCCAGCGTTGTGGTCACACACGTGCTGCTCAGCTGTGGCAGCGAACGGTCCGTGCAGTGACAACGGGACCGGGAGGAGGGTGCGGGGTCCCCGGCAGCTTCTCCTCACTTGGGGGAGAGAATGAAGCAACAGCAGAGAGATGGAAAAAGCTGCCAATGTTGAGCAAACACCGTCGGAGCTGGGGTCAGGGAGTCGGACTCTGACGAGCAGGTGCTAATCGGGCTCTGCATCCACCCTTCGCATCTTCTTGTTTACTGGCCTTAACAGACAGCACTAAATAAAGGGAGGGTTAAAATCAAACCAAAACAAAGGCCTGAAATTTATCCCTCTTTTAATTACTTCCAGCAAACAGGACCGCCTTAAAAGCGGTGCCACTTCAGATAAAACTTTCATGCAGCTATTTAGGGCCTCTGAAATATAAATGATTTCCTTTAAATGTTTTATCATAAATCAGGGCACGCAGCTTCGCCACAACGCGCCGGTTCCCCCCGGTAGGAGGGAGATGCTAGCCTGGCCTGGCCCGGCCCGGCCCCTCGCCCCCGGCCCGGCGGCAGACCCCGGGCGGGACGGGAGCGGGGCGGGATCGGAGCGAGTGCGGGACGGAACCGGACGGGAGCGAGGAGGGATCGGAGCGAGTGGGAGCGGGAGCGGGAGCGGGGC
>VZRQ01002102.1:12942-23877 GCA_013397975.1 Machaerirhynchus nigripectus
TGCAGTGGTGGCACGGGGGATGCTCAGAGGGGCAGTGACCATCCAGCCCACCTCCCTGTCATTCCAACTGCAGCACGCCGCGGTGCCAGCGCTCACAGCCCCATCCGTGGCACGGTGACAATCTCCACTACAACGTGTGGCACGGTGGCAGGCGGTGAGGACACAGGAGGACGTCCCCTCCTTCTCCTCTCCCTGTCTTTTTCTCCTTCTAATGTTTTTTTCCCTCCAAGCTCTCCAGAACAAAGTACACACTCTACCTCTTCAAACCCACCACCATCTGTCCGTCCGTCTGAGCGCCGCAGCCCCGCCGCTCCGAGCGGCCGCCTCCGAGCAGATGGTGACAGGGGAAGGACAAGCCGCTGCCACACAGGGCCTCGACGGCGGCGGGTCACGGCGGCTCCATCGGCCCTGACCTCCTCATCCTCCCCGGCACGGTAATTACCCAGCGCGCCGAGCAAACAGCCTGCGCCGGGTCATTGTGCCGGACACCAACAAAGGGCGGCCGACGGCGGGACCTCCCGACCCCTGCCAGCCCCTGCCGACCCCCGCCACCCCTGCCCTCCGCCAAAAGAGCAATAAATCAAAGCGATGGGACGGGGACAGGCTGGCAGGCACCGATGGGGATGGGGATGGGGATGGGGACTGCCTCCCCACCAGCACGTGGGTGCACCCCCTGCACCGGGGCGATGAGCAGCCCCCCCGGATTAGTGAGGCCGTGCAAAGCATGGGGCGCATCATCCTCCCCGGCGGAGGGGACAAGTCCCTGCTGCCCTTGGGGACACGCACACAGGCTGTGTGTGCTCCCAGGCTGAGCGCAGAGGAGTGAGGGATGCTCCCTCCCCCTCCACCCTCCGGTCACAGCCAGTTAATGGGGAATTTCATGGGTGCGGCACAGCGGAGCGCGGCCGGGAACATGCCGGAGCCATCTGCTCGCAGGACCTGGGGCTGTCGAGCCGCCCTGACCTCGGCAAGGCAAACAATTTGCAGGAGCAGATGTCGCACCCTCCCTTCCCCCCGGGGCTGTGGGTGTGTCACCCCCCCGGGCTCGGCACCCCGACAACCCCCCGGCACCTCGGGGTGGTCCCTTGCACCGAGCTGGGGGCACAACCAGGGAGCAAAGGCACACTGCAGAGACCTGGCAATCTCGCTGCAGGGGTGACACCCCCAAAATGCGGGGCCTTTGGGAATGTGGGCATGGCACAGCGGCGCAGAGGATCCCTGCTCCCTCCTGGTGCCCCGGGCAGCCCAGCCGGGTGCCACTTCACAGGTTGCCATCCTCCTGAGCCTGCTGGCAAGGATTTGGAGATCCGGCTGTGCCCGCAGAGCTCATACCCGGCAACCCCCCTGCCCTGCAAGCAGCGCACAAAGGTGCCTGGCTCTGCCACCACCCGCACGTAGCACGGCATGGCACGGGGGCAAAGGTGCAGGCGCGGCTGCTCCGCCAGCAGATCCCGGCTGGATCCAGGCTGGTTTCCCGCAGGTCCCCGGGAGTGGCTAGCACCGGTGTCTTTCGGACTGATTAAAATTCATTCTGCATGATTTAGGACCTAATCTCGGTGAAACTCCACAGCGCTTTATTAATAGCGCATTAGTGGATAATTCATGCGTTCGGATGAAAAATCAGCCCGTGTTATTCTCCGGGAGGGGGAGACACGCTGGGGGGGGACACGGGCGCGGGGAGGGGGGCACCCCGCTCGCCCAGCCTCCCGCACCTCCCCGCCGCCGCCGCATCCCGGCGAGGCAGCAGCCCTTCTGACAACTGCCACCACTCATTAATCTTGACGAGTTTTCTGCTGAATATTCTTCCACAGGCTTTCAAACCGTTCACTAATTGCAATTAATCACTTACCGAAACAGATGTCAGGAACAATGGAATTGGGAAGTCTGGAGGCTTGATAAAGCTGTCAGAGGAGCGCGCTCGTGTGGCAGCGGGTGCCAAAAGGCGCTGGCAACACCTTCCCCCAGCCATGTGCTGGGGGGACCCGGTGACCCCATCCTGCCCGCGCGGCATCTGTCCACCCCGGAGAGGGAAAACGCATGGAGAGGGGGCACGGGGGGGGCTCCGCGTCCCCACCAGCCACCAGCGCACGGGATGGGGATGTGGGAACTGGTTTTTGGTGATGGGAGGGGCACACCTGCAGGGAATACCACGGAACCCATCAGCACGGCTTCGCCCTGACACCGGGGCGGCTCGGGCTCTGCTCTCCATCAGGAAAGCCGCACGGAGCCCCGGCGGGGCGTCACGTCCGCCGTGCCTCGCGCAGGCGACGGCACGTTCCCCGTCCCTGCCAGACGCCGCTTTAGCACCAGCAGGGATCCAACAGCCTTCCCCGGCAGGCGCGCCACGCTGTTTACCCATCACACATGAAAGGTGCCGAGCTGACAGCTCCCGAGATGGGAGAGAGCTCCCGGAGACGCTGACGGGGCCAAGGCGCCCGCGCGCCTTCGCCTCCTGCCCCTGGAGACCCCAGAGGCCACCCCATAGGTGACCCCAGCAAGGGGCAGTCCCCGGGCTTCTGCTCCCCTGCAGCTTCACCAGCTGCAGCTCTGCACACCCCCACACCTCAGCTGCCTCCCCAGCTTGAAGCCGTCCTTTGGGAACAAGGTGGGGACAGGCTGGGAGAGGGAGCACTTTCCCAGTCCCCCACGAGGCAGAGGATGCTGCACAGCCTGAGGCCACCAAGCGCAACTGAGTCCCCCAATCACTGTGGGGACACCGCCGGGGGGACACCCACACGGCCCCAGCAGGCAGAGCCCGGGGGATTGGAGCATCCTTCCAGGGCCGGCGCAGCACGAGCCCAGCCCAGGGCTCGTGACCGGCGCGGCCCCGACACATGTTACAATAAATATTCCGCACAGACACCGTTCCATATGTATGATCCGGTGGGGTGATGATTTTTCTACTGATCACTGGAAGTGACAGCTGTGCGGAGAGCAGGAGAAACAAAGGCACCGACTGCTCTCCCCGTTACACTCCGCTAGCGACATGATGGTGTGACACGGAGCGGCAGCATCTGGTGGCGCGGGGACTGGCAACCAGGACGGGACGCCTGTTAGCGCCCGCCACAAAGGGGTGGCCACGGGGTGGGGACAGGGACGGGGTGGGAATAAGGGTGGGGTGGCCGTGGGGATGGGGTGGCGAAGGAAATAGGGTGGAAATAAGGATGGGTTGGCAACGGGGACAGGGTGACAATAGGGATAGGGTGGCGATGGGGATGGTGAGGTCATGGAACCAGGGTGGAAATAAGGATGAAGTGGCAATGGGAAAGGGGTGGCCATGGAGATGGAGTGGAAATATGGATGGGGTAGCAGTGGGGACAGGGTGGCTTGGGGACAGGAATGGGGACAGGATGGTGATGGATATTGGGCAGCAACGAAGATGGGGTGGCCATGGATGAGCATGAGGTGAAAAGAAGGATGGGGTGGCAACATGGTGACAGTGGGAATGGGGTGGCAAAGAGGGTGACGGTGGGGATGGGGTGGCCATGGCAATAGGATGGAAATAAGGACGGAGTGGTAATGGCAACAGGATGGCAATGGGGACAGGTGATGGGAATGGGGTGGAAATAGGGATAGGCGTCAGTGTGGATGGGATGCCAGTGGGAATAGGGCAGAAATAAGGATGGGGTGGCCATGGGGATGGCTCCCTTCAGCCCTCTCATGCCCCACAGCAGCCCCCAGCTCCTCCATCCTGCCCTCCTGCCCCCGCAGTGACTGTGGGATGGGTACGGGGAGCACCCGGCCACCGCAGCGCCCGGCCCAGGCAGGGTCAATATTTGCATTTGATTTGCAAGCGTTTCCTCCCCCCAGATAACGGCGGGGCCGCTGCACGTACAGGAGGGAGAAGCGCTGGGTTGGGTTAATTATTAGCGAACATGCAAATTCCCCCTCCACGAGATAACAATAAACACCGTGATTTCGGCGAGATAAACAGGGCTTTAAATTTCCAGCAGCCTTTACTGGTGTAAAAATAAGCGTCCCTTATTTATTTAGCTCCTTTGAGAAACCACATCAGTCCCCAAACACAGTCTTTTACTGTCAAGCTACAGTAGAAGCCTTTATAGGCGGCGAAGATCCTGACAGCTACCCCTAGCACAACCATCTTTTATTCATGCTCATAATATAAACTGTATTGCCTCAGAAACAAAAGGATTTAACTCGCTGCTGGCCGGGTGGCAGCGGCCGAGCCGAGGTCCCTGCTGGGGGCACGTGGTTGGGATGGCTTCGCTCTGACATCCCACATCTCTTCATCCCTCAGGATGCCTCCTCCTAGGGACAGTGCTGAGACAGACCCCTGCTCCAACGCATCAGCACATCCACAGATGAAATAAGCCAAAATAACAACCCCCCCCCGCCCCAACCTGGAGCCATTAGGCAAAGGCTCCGTGCTCTGCGGTTCCGAATCCCACCCTGCCTGCACAGACGCAGGAAGAGCAGCGGTTACAAGAGTGGTTCGTATTTAATAATGCAATTTATATTCCACTCTCAACATAAACTATTGTAAAGGCACACTAATGTAAAAATACATCTGGCTTGTCAATAGTTTATCTTCTGGATCTGCATCTAAATCCCTGGGCATTCTTGACTTATGGCTGCACCAGTGTCTAATGAATAAAAAGGTGCAAATTATAGGCCTTGCTTTAATGCTCATCATAAAATTAGATGATAGTTGCAAAAGCTGCATTCTCCTGCCCACAGTGCAGCAATGGTAAGCTATAAATAAAGTGTATTTAATGTATCCCAGCGCTGCGCAGAGCCAGGAAACAGTATGTTACTGCACAGCCTTCAATGGATCCGCCACCAGTTCAATGAAGTGATAACTGATCCATCATGTGAATTTATGTTAACTGTCTGCTCGCAAAGTCACGGCCCCAGCACTGTAAATAGCCCACAATCCTTCCAGCCCGGCCTGCCTGTCAATAAACCTGTCACCGGCAGGCTGGGAGCAGCCACCTTAGGACACCGCAGACAAACCATTACAGCTTGGGTTTCCTCCTGGTTTTTCCATCGCCGCCGTGCCTTGGTTTACCCACAGCCCAGCGCCCCCCTCCTCGGGGCTTCCCAACCCCGTGCGATGCTTTTCCACCTCCCTGGAGCTGTCACATCAGGGATGCGGGAAGCCCGGATGGGATCCGGGGGGCTGGCGGGTGCGTGGGTGGGATGGCTCCCATTCCGGCGACAGGCAAATGATGGGAAGGGGGGGACAGGCTGGACGTGGAGCCCTTCCAGTTCCTGCAGCAGGGTGGGATGCGGAGCCAGGAGGGCATAGGCATGGTGGGAACAATTCGCTGGGTGGGGACAGAAATGCAACTGCACCGTGACTGGAAAGCAGCCTCTTCCCCCAGAGATGTGTCCCAGGGCTGGTGCCTGGGAAGGAGACATCGCTGGGAAGGAGATGTTCCTGGGAAGAAGATGTGGTCACCAGGAAGGAGATGTTCCCAAGCAGATGTCCCCAAGAAGTAGATGTCTATGGGAAGGAGATGTTCCTGGGAAGATGTTATCCCCTGGAAGTATGTCCTTGGTAAGGTGTCCCTGGGAAGATGATGTCCTAGGACGTCCCCAGGTAGAGGTTGACCCTGAGAAAATGTGGTCCCTGGGAAGGAGATGTCCCCAGGAAGCAGATGTCTTTGGGAAGGAGATGTGCTCGGGAAGAAGACATCCCTGGAAGGAGATGTCCCCAGCAAGGAGACATCACTGGGAAGGTGTCATCCACAGGGAGTTGTCCCTGGGAAGACGATATCTCTGGGAAGATAGCATCTCCTGGAAGGAGACATCCCCCGCAAGGATGTCCCTGGGAAGGTGTCATCCACAGGGAGGTGTCTCTGGAAAAGCGTCAGGCAGAGGACGTCCCTGGGAAGATGTGATACTCAGGAAGGAGAGGTGCCTGAGAAGATGTCTCCAGGAAAACACAGTCCTGGGGAAGATGTTCCCAGGAAGCAGACATATTTGGGAAGGAGATGTCCCCAGGAAGGAGACATCCCTGGGAAGATGTCATCCCCCGGAAGGTGACATCCCTGTCATGGATGTCCCAGGGCAGGCATCATCTGCAGGGATGTGTCACCAGGAAGAAGACGTCCCAGGGAAGAAGACACCCCTTGGGAAGAAGATATCCCCCTTCAAGCAGCCCAAACCCATGGAGCCCCAGCAGGGCGAGACAGGGGACACAGCGATCCTTGGGGAGCAAGGTGGCACCCAGGAGGACACGGGGGACACCGCGCCCGCGGGAAGCAGCGTTCGCCATCACCCGGCTCTCATTAACGCGGTGCTGAGCAGCCCCTAATAATAGCAACAGTAAATTCTCCTACCCAATTCGGGCCCATTTCTATAAATAATGTAGAATCTTTTTATTTACTGACAGGTTGTAAAAGTATCAGTGAGAATAATGTGAAATCAGGCGCTGCTGAATAATTCATGGCAGCGGCTCCGCTCTCCCCGTCCCCGCGCTCCCCTGGCCCCAGCGTTTACACGACAGCACCTTGTGCCCGGGTTTATCTCATAAAAACCAGGACTAACGACCTGGCACTAATTCTTTATCAACAGGGACTTTTACAGCGAGGGGAGGAGGAAGGAAATAGAAAGAAATAAAAATAACCCCGGGTGCACCCTATAAAAAATGCATGGGCCCATGTCCTTGCCTCCACACGGAGCCGGCCATCCCCGGCTCCTCCTGTCTGCAATTCCCCACAGACCCCACAGCCTCTCCAAAATTTAGCATTAATTAGCAGCACGCACAGCCCCACACTGACATCCTGGGGCAGCAAGCGCAGGAAGGGTGGCACAACCCCGCTGGGACATGGGGACACCAGCAGGACCCATGGGAACACCGGGAGGAGTGATGGAGAGAAAGGCAGGACCCATGGGGACAATGGCAGGAGCTGTGGGGATGATGACAGGACCCACGGGAATGATGGTAGGACCTATGGGGACACCAGCAAGACCCATGGGGATGGTGGCAGGACCCGTGGGAACACTGGCAGGGCCCTCAGAGATAATGGCAGAACCCACAGGGACAATGGCAGGACGCTCCCCATGCCACCCTCAGGGATGCCAGCCTGGGGCAGCACACCCCTGCTGGGGGCAGATGGGTTAAATTTGGGCAGAGAAACCTGATCGCCGGGGCAACTAATCCCTGTAACAACCTGATCCGGTGTCCCTCATCCCTCCTGCCACCGCTGAGGGCCATGGGGACAGCAGGGACCCCCCTGCAGCCGCCCCCATCCCCTCCCCAGAACAATACCTACCCGCCGCTGTTTTGATGTGCGGCACAAAGCCGGGAGAGCTTTCCATGTAACATGATAAAAGCAAGTCCCCAGCCAGCACAATTATTTGATAATTCTCCCTTAACACCCATCAAATTAAAGCAATGTCCAAGGGCTGCCTGAAGTGGCACTGATAGGTATTAAACTTTAATGAGATTTAATGGCACTGCCCTACTTTTTAAGCGCTCGGGCCTACATTTATGAACATTTAATTTCCCGGGCCCTGACCTCTTTTTTTTTCTCCCCCTTTTCCCCGCGGCCCCCCCTGCCTGCCCGCCGGCACAGCTGGATTCTGTTAGCGCTGGCGGCCGCCCCGACCCGGGATGCTCGGGATGCTCGGCCAGCCCCGAGCCCATGGAAATCTCCAGGCGCTCCGGGGTGAGATCTTGACTCCTGCAGGGAGCTGAGCGGGGAGGGGGAGCCCAGGGAAAAGCCAGGGGGGGAAAGGTGGGTGCAGATGTGATTCACCGGCAGCGAACGCAGCCGAATTTATGGAATGACTTAATTAATTTGCTCCTGGGATGAAATGACACCGCTGGTCCGAGTGGTTGGAGGGCCCTCATCCTGCTGCAATGGGTTTGTTTAAGCACCCCTGAAAAATGAGCCCCTGTTGCAAACCCACTGTGCCTGGGCAAATTTGAGGGCTCAGACCCCTCAATGCCCCCAGGAACAGAACACAGACCACTGATCCAGTTTATTGCTGCCCTCTAGTGTGTATGGGACAGCCCAGGCCTGCTGTCACTTTTCCCCCTCCCCACGTGTCCCCCCGGCCACTTGGCCACCAGGACGCTGCGTCTCAAGTGGGGACAGCTGATGAGATGCTCAGAGCCCTGACAGACGGGGTACCAGAGAGCATCACCTCAGCACCCCAAAATCCCACTAACGGGGCTGCAAGATGGGCACCGTGGCAGAGACTGGCACCAGTGACACGGGGCATCACCTCCTGCGCCATGGGCCAGGTTGGACGGGGCTCGGAGCAACCTGGTCTAGTGGAAGGTGTCTATGGCAGGGGGTTGGGATGAAATGAGCTTGGACGTCGCTTCCAGCTCAAACTACCCCGTGATTTTATGGTCCTGGTGGGATACAGGATGCAGTGTTTCCCTACACTGGGAGTACGCACCAGGCTCCTGGCATAGGTGACCACTTATGGCATGAGGGTTAGGGAAACTGAGGCACACACCAGTGCAGCCAGCTTCTGTGCTGGAAATGTCCCTCTCCCGCCTTCCCAGCACCCACCTCCAACTGCAGGGAGCCCAGCAGCAGGAATGCAAAGGCAGGGCAATAAAAGGGAGCGTTATCAAGCCCCAGCAGAGCTGACAGCTCAGGGAGGAGAGCAGGGAGGGAGGGAAAGGAACAGAAAGGAAAAAAAAAAACCCCACCCTTAACCCCGAGATCACTTATCATTCAGGCTGCATCACGCATCCAGAAAGTGCAGACACAAAAATGTAATGTCATAACATTCGCAGTTCAATAACCTTTGCTTCACGAGACGGCTTGAACTGTCAGAGGAGCTGGAAGGTAAATATTTCAGCGCCCAGGCACTGAATGCAAAGGCGTGGGGAGGGGGTCGGCCTCGGCTTCCCCGGCTCGCCTCGACACGTTCAAATATCCCCCACCGTAAATCCCGGCCGGCGCTGGGGAAAGGCCGTGGAGCGGATAAAATACGAGCAGATATAAAGCCAGACACCTTTATTGTTCGGCAAAGTCTTCCAACAAGTTATGAACCCGCAGCTTGACCCTAACCCATCATCTTGTTATACAGCGGAAACAAAGGCAGCGCCGGGAGCCGGGGCTGGAGCAGGGCAGGATGCGGGTGGGAAGGAGGAAAACCCAGCCCGCCTCCTCCGCGGGGGATATTTGGGTGTAATTCATCCCTAAAGCCCACATCTACCACGCTCCAGGCTGCCTGTGGGGGAGCAGACCCCGTGTTAGCCCCTTCCAAGGAGCCTCCCTGCCAGGTTCAAGGGTACAGAATTCCTTTATCCGGGGTTAACAGGAGCAGGACCCGGCAAACACCCGTTAACCAGGACGGCTCGTGTGCCATGCGGGCAGGAGGAAGGAGATTGCACAGCCAAGGAACAACGGCTGCGGCGGGCAGCAAACCGGTGAGGGATCCAAGGGGGAGCAGAGGGATTTCCCAATGGGGAAAACTCCCCTAACGAGCACTGGGAAGGTGCTGGCGCCACGGCTGTGTGCGCAAAGGGCCAGCACGGCACGGCGGGCAGCGCCCTGGCGTCCAAGCCAGCTGCATGGCACGGCACGGCACAGCACGGTGGGCAACAGCAGCGCCAAGCAGCTTGCACGGCCCCCGCGCGGCATGGACCTCCCCGATCCAACTGCGCGGCACAGCCGGGCACAAGCGGAGCCACCTGCCTGCAGCCGGGCCGGCTCTGCCAGCGCTCGCAGGGCAGCGGGACACCCCAGCGCCGAGCAGGGAGGGCGTCGAAGGGGGCACGGCCGCGGTGAGGAACAGTTAAACGGCCCCCGCCCGCACGGGGCGTGCGGCAACAGGCACCGTCGCACCCTCCCCAAACACCTGCTACCGCCGCGCTGGCACGGGGCGAGCGCCCGGGGCGGGCACGGCAGCGGCGGCGGCGGGGAGCACGCCAGGGCCCGCAGCAAGAAGCGGCATGTCTGCGCTTGGCAGCACAACAGAGAGCAGGTGACAAGCGCGCCGGCGGTCGCTTTATTACAGGAAGCGAGCACGCAAGCATCTGACGCCGCGCTGCCCGGAGAGAAAATAAAACACCCCCCCCTCCCCTGCCATTAACAATCCCTCAGCGGGCGCCAGAGAAGGGCCCCCGGATGCGGGGGGTGGGTGCCCTGCTGCAAAATGATGGCCCGGTGGCATCGCAGCTCAGCCTCTTCCCCCCCCGCATCACTCCCAAGGCCAAGAAAATCCCAAGGGAGTAAAATTATGTGTGTGCGTGTGCACAAACATTTTTCCTCGGCAAACACTCCCCGAGACAACAAAATCAGCCGCCCCTGCACCCGTTCCCGCGCCGCCCCGCTCCTCTGACCCAGCAATTAGAGGCAGGCATTAATATTTAAATATTGCCAGCTCGGGAGAAGGGAAAATCAAATAAAACACGCCGACGTGCCGGCAGCACATCCAGCTCCCGCTCCATCGGCCTCAAAGAGAGTGCACGGCAGCGGGGGGGGTGCTGTGCCACACCGCTGGGGACACCGGGGTATTGATGTCACGAGGGGAACCCCCTTTCTGGGCCAAATCAGGGTGAGCAAGGAGGTGGCCAGCAAATGGTGAGCAAGCAGCAGAGATGCTCCTGCCTGCTCAGCTGGGGGGTTTCAAAGGAACCCCAACCCCATGTTGACCATGTTTTGGGGTCCCCTCTCCCCCCCAGCCACAAAGCACCCGCCTGCAGGGTGCTGGGGACACACACATTCAGGCTGTACCCCCCCCGGGAGCCACCCCCCACCCCGGTCCCGCGGGTGCTCGGAGGCGGTGCTGGCCCAGCAAAGAGGATTTACTGCTCAACGCAAGGGGCTTTAGAGGCAATAACTTTCCCTCCTCTTGACTTAAATGGATTTGAAACTTCAAAAAGGATCGAGGGGGCAGGCTGCCAAGCGGCCGCCCCCAGGGGCTGACCCCGCGGGGGCCGGGGGGGGCCGAGGGGGGGCCGCGAGCCCAGCCAGGGCCCACGGCCGTGGCAGATAA
>VZRQ01002102.1:47929-63604 GCA_013397975.1 Machaerirhynchus nigripectus
GGGGGGGATTCCTGCGGATTTTCCCAGCACGGCGAGCCCCCCCCGGCCCCGCTCCCTCCCTCGCCTGCCCCCGATCATGGCGCCTACGACTCCCTTTGTTTTAATATTCTAAAGCGAGCCAGATGCCGGCTTTAATCCCCTCAGCTGGGGAGGATTTGCAAACACATTAGGAGGCAGAGCCGGCCCCTCCGCCCCAGCCCCAGCCTCACGGCGGCACCGCGCCCCATCTGCCGCCTCGGCGAGGGGATCCCGGCCCCTAATTGCCTTCTCATGTCGGGATTAGGAGCTGACAAGGTGTCCGACAACAGGGACACGAGCATCCCCTGCCACTTGTGGCTGGGGAGCACCGGGAGGGCCCTTTGGTTTCCTCTGCGGAGTTTGGGGGGTTTGCCCCGGTGAGGCGGTGCCAGGGGGACGGGAGCGGCACGGATGGGTCGTGGCAGGGGCGGTGGATGCTCGGGAGAGGGGCAGAGATTGGGCTGCAGCTCCGCTGGAGATGGGGTGATGGATGTGGGACAGTCCCAGCGGTGCAAGCTCACAGCTGCCGGAGCGGAGCGTGAGCGGCTCTCCCACGCCCCTCGTGGGCATGGGGTATTTTGGGCAAAGCTCTGGGGGTCCTTTGCTGCAGCATGAGCAGGGGAAGGGGTTTCCATCCCGGCCTCCGGCGCCGCCAGCTCCTGCTCTGCCGCTGCCTCCTTCCCCCGGGATTCAGCAAACGAGGCTGAGATTAAGCAGGGACCAGCAGCGGGAGCGAGAGGAGTCAGATCCCGCGGGAGCAGCTCCAGGTGTGCGTCCCGTTTGTCCGACAGCATCCAGGCCAGCTCCTCTGCATCACAGTCCCGGCTGCCCTGGCACAGACGGGCCCTTTCCACAACCAGGAGGGGGAAGTGGCCTCTCCGAAGTGGGGAGAGGCAGCAGCAGAGCCCCAGGAGCTGGAGGGTGACAGCAATGTGATGCCAGAGCGATGTCCCAACCCCGCAGCACCCCAAACAGGGAAACAGCTGCCACACAACACCCCCTCATCACCTGAGGGCCAGCTCACAGCACACCCTCACAGCTTCCCAAATGCTGGGGGTTCCCTCCAGGCCCCCCAGTCCAGGCTGGACTTTGTGGGGGACCCCAAACAGCTCACAGTCCTGCAGGGACCGGGCACCCCTCCACATCCTCCCCTGCCCATCCCAGTGCTGCCCATGCCCATGGGAGGTTCCTGCTCCAGCTTCCCCGGGGAAACAGCTCCAGGAACACACACAGAATCTATCCCGAGTTGTCCCAGACCCCATAATCACACTGCAGAAGCAGCAGGGTTTTTTTCGAGGGTGTTTTTTTGGTGTGTTGTTTTATTTTTTAGGAGCAGGATCTCCTCCGTAGCACTTAGCAGCCAGGAGTTCCGAGGGAGCAGAGCTCAGTGCCTCAGAACGACGCCTCATTTGCCAAGAAATAATCCCGAGAAGCAAAAAAAAAACCTCCACAACACCAGCTCAAAAGACACCCAAAAAACCCAGACTCAGAAGATAATTAACTCCACAAAGCAGCGACCCTGAGCAGCTCAAATCTTCCCTGTAACTCCCCAGCCTCTTCTCCAAGGAGTTATTTCTTCCTGTCTGCAACACAACGGCACCAGCACTCGGAGGCCTGGGGGTTTTACTGGGGTTGTGTGTCCCCCCCAAACCCCACTGGCAGATTTGTCCCCGCCCAGGCATGGTGGGGGGCCCAGCCCACGTGAGACCCCACATCTGTGAGCAGGCTTGCAGTGGGGTCACTCCTGACCCCTATGAACGGTTGGGATAGGGACATTGAGGACATGGGGGCTCCACTCTTGAGGGGATGGAGGGGGGGGGAAATGGGTGCTGCTGACCCCCAACACCCACCAGCACCCCCCGGCAGGGCAGGAGATGCCTTTCAGGATGCTCCCCGCCGACAAACAGCAGGAGAAGGCAGGGCAGACACCCTGGGCGTTGCATTTTAGCCCCCCCCCATTCCCTCTCCCACCTTCAGGGCTGGCAGAAGGGGATGCTCCACCAGGAGCTGGCCCAAGTGACCCCGGCAGCATCACCCCCCTGGCAGCATCACCCCCCTGGCAGCATCACCCCCTGGCAGCGTCACCCCCTGCCCCTTCCTGCCCCTCGCCCGGGAGGGGACCGGGAGAGAGCAGAGCTGAGGGAAAGCAGCGCAGAGCCAGCCCTTCCCGCTGCTGCTGCTGCTCCCCCCGGCATCCCCCTTCCCCTCCTGACCACAAAGAGCCAACATCTCCCCGCGCCCCTGCAGCCAGGGGATGGGAATGTGGAAGCAATTGCACTTGGCAAGGCAGCAACAGTGAGTCAAAAACAGTTGTTTGGCTTGTCAGCCACCCAGGCCCTGCAGCACTCTTGTTTTCCTTCGCCTGCCTTAACCCCTTCCAGCCCCACGCGCTGCTCCCAGCAGGACCCGCAGCCCCCGGCCCCGCCGTGCAGAGGAGGTGAGAGCTGGGGGGAAGTCTCACCGCACAGCCCGCCTGTCCTGCTCCCAGGAGTGGGACAACGGGCAATTCCCTGGCAGGAAAGCCTGCAGGGAGAACCTGCCGCGGTGCTGGGAGCTGGCAGGGGGCACAGGGATAGCCCGAGGCCACCGAGGATGCCCGGTGGTCCTGGAGCATCCCACCCACTCGCCCCAGGAGATGCAGAGAGCTCCCGGTCCCTGCCGGAGAGAGCAAACCAGATGGCCCCTGGCAGGCTGAGGGGACACAGCCACGTGTGCTGGGGACCCTGTGCCACCCCGGGGTGGTCAGACCCGCCGGGCAGTGCCAGCCTGGTGGCACGGGGTGATTTAAAGCCCCGAGCACAGCGAGCTCCATCCCACTGACAGCAGTTTAGCACATCCCAGGCTGCTTCCCACCGGCTCCCCCAGCCCCTTCCCTGCCGGCCGCATGGCAGCGGGGCCAGGAACACGTCCAGAGCCACCTCGCGTGGCAGCAGGGGCTCCTCTCCGTGCCCAGGTCACCCCTCACACCCCAGGATGGGGGTCCCACACTGCTGGGGGGCTCATTCAAGCTGCCACCAATCCAGAGCAGGGTGGGGGGACACCAGGATCCATCCACCCCCTCCCCACCACAGAGGGACAGCCGTGGGGGGTCAGGGTGCGGGACAGGGTATCCCTCTGGGCCCACACCTCTCCATTCCCCCCACACTGGTCCCAGCGGAGACAGACACGAGGAGACAGCCATGGCGTGGGGGTTGTCCCTCTCTCCGCTGGGGACAACCCCCGCTGCGCCCCTCCAGCACACGGGAACCGGGGCGAGGGGACGGCTGGGGAAGAGTTAAACCCTCTGGAGCACAGGGAAGGGGAGGAAAAGCAGAGGGCAAGGCTGCGCCCGCCGGGAGAGACAAAGCGAGATGCAGGAGCCAAGAGATGAAGGCGAGGATGCGATAAGAGGGGGAGCGGGGTGTGCGCGCTGGAGCGAGGGAAGGGGAGGAGGAGGAGGAGAGGTGGGTGATGACCAAAGTCATTGAACATTTTTTGGCACGCCTACCCCCGAGTATCCTGGCCGTTGGCCCAGCTCGGAGCTGAACTTAAACAAACTCCTGTTGCAGCCATCTGCTTGATTTTAAAATAAATCAAACAATCTGTTGAGCCGTGGGTGATCAAATTTCCATCTGTGCGGACGCCTGCTCGCCTCCTCGGAGCCTCCGCTTGCCTCTACCAGCCAAACACGCCTGGCAGCATGTGGCCTCCCTAATTCCTCCAGGAAAGGGAGAAACCGGACCTCCCCCTGCACCCCGGCCCCCTCCCAGCCCGTCCCCGCCACCCTCCTAACTCAAACCAAGTGCTATTTTTACAGCCGCCCACCGAACAGAGACACGTCCCGGGTTTAAACGGGAGGAAAACGGGGCTGCAGGGAAGCTCCCGAGAGGGATTGAGCGGCTCCGCTGCTGCCCACGCTGGGGGGATTCCTCATCCTGTCTCCCTCCATCCCACGGGTCTGAGGGGATGGGAAGGGAAAGGGCAGCAGCTGCTGGCCCCGGCGGTGCTGACCGCGGTGCAGAGGCCACGGAGCGGCCAGAAATAGCAGCTGTGAGGCCAGTGCTGTGTGGCTGTCCCCAGGACGGGGACACCGGGCACACGTCACCTCCAGGTGCCCGAGGGTGCCCAGCTTGCAGCCACCCTGCCCAGGCACCCCCTCAGGCAAGCATGCTGGCCCTCAAGTGCACCCAAAATCATCTCATCCTGAGGGTTTGCCCCCTCCTCTGGGAGCAGGGAACCCAAGGGGAGGCAGCACCACTTGCATTTTGCCCCGAGGTCCCCAAAGTGCCAAAGGAGGGCTGGCATCTCCCTCCTCCTCCGTCTCTTCGTGTCCTGCAAGACCCCTGCTCGCCTGGGGGAACAGCACCCGTGATATCCATGGCCCCAGAGCCCCTCTGAGGGGTCAGTCCCTTGTCCAAGGCAAGGACAAACCCCTGCTGGCATCACCCGGATTTTGCCGTCCTTTCCCGGAGCCCTTCCTTCCGCTCCGAGCAGAGGGCACCGGGCACGGGGCCAGCGCAGCCAGAACTAGGGCAGCGAGGGCTGGGGAAACACGGCAAAAGGACTAAGAGACGAGCAACGAGGGAGGAGATCTCTGTGAATGAAGGAGAAGGAGCAGGGATGGATAGAGGATGGAGCTGGGATCAGGCTCCCGGGAGCCCAGCAGCTCCGGTGGGGAAGGTCAGGGCGAGAACACAGGCTGCGCACGGCAAAGGGAGGAAGGACACGACGCAGCAGGATCTGTTCCTCCTCCAGGGCTACAGTTACTGGGGTGACACTTCCTGAGGGTCCCCATGGCGTGGTGGAAGCAGCACTGAGGAGAAGGAGGTGCCCAGCACCCGCCAGAGCCCTGCCAGGGGCCCGAGCCAGCGGCTGCGGAGCAAACCTCGCCCGTGTGGGACACTGCCAAGCCAAGAGCTGTCCTGGCCAGCCCGGGGCCAGCCTGGCCAAGCCACTCACTGCTGGAAGGGAACGGGGAGCAGGGAGCAGGGTGGCCCCCACCCTGCTGCAGCCTCAAATGCTTCCCAGTGACAGCTTTTGGGAGGGGCTGCCCAGCCCCAAGCACACAGCATGCAGCACCCGGGCTCCAGGATGCAGGATCAGCAGGATCAGCAAGGGGAAAAGCACTGGCCTGAGTGATGCAGCAGCCTGGGGGATCCCAGTGCCATAGGGGAACAGCCCCACAGGAAAATCTGCTCCTGGGGATCCACATCCCTGAGCTCAGGCGGCGGCTGACACGGGGAGGTCCCTCCAAATGCTCCTCATGGAGTCAAATCCAAGCAGAGCCCTGACAGGATGCACAGCAGGGAGCAGGTTACACAGCACAAGCAACAGCGGGAAGGGGAGAGGAAAAAAAAAACCACCAAACCCCTTTTTGGAAGAGGAAAGGGCTGACAGGACCTGGCTGAGAAGCAGGAGAAAGCCCAGATTTCCCAGTTACTGTGCAGATGTTCTGGACTGAAAACAGAAGACGGCAGGAGCGAATTCATCTCCCCCTCCAGAGACGCCGCAGCCGGAGCATCTGGACTCTGTCTGCAGGCGGCAGAGCCGGCGCCCCCCATTCCCGGGGAGCCCCGCACCGGGAGCAGCCCGGACACCCCCGGGGTGCCCCCCAGGGCCAGCAGTGACAGCCCAGCCCCGTCCCCATGCCAGGTTGACCTTGGCACCGCTGCCTCCCGGGAAAACTGAAGGGCCTTGTCCTCGCCGTGTTTTCACTCTGGGATAACTCCTGCTGCCTGCTCTGAGAGCTGGGGGCAGAGACGGGGGGGGAGAAACGCGGCTGGTTTAGCAGTGAGGACAAGGAGGGGGGCAGGAGGCAGCCATCCGTCCATCCATCCATCCATCCATCCATCCATCCATCCATCCATCCATCCACCCACCCACCCATCTATATAGATATATATATGTATCTATTCCCTTATTCCTGGCCAGGACAATAGCTGGAATCATCAGCACTCGATCGTCACTCGAAGAAAAGCTTCACAGCCCCTTTCCAGAAACATGCTGGAAGCAGCCAGAAGGTGACAGTGGCAATTTGCTGTGTGCCCCACACCCTCGGCTGTCCGCGTGTCCCTCCCTCCCCGCCGGGTGGGTCTGTCTGTCCCGTCGTGGGACAGACACAACACTGAGCGAGAGCCCAACGTCC
The DNA here is from genome assembly GCA_013397975.1 of Machaerirhynchus nigripectus. Classification (NCBI taxonomy): domain Eukaryota; kingdom Metazoa; phylum Chordata; class Aves; order Passeriformes; family Dicruridae; genus Machaerirhynchus; species Machaerirhynchus nigripectus. The sequence goes on from VZRQ01002102.1 coordinate 54,072, forward strand.
TGGCTGTCACCAGAATGCTCCCGGCTCCAAGGCCCCTCCCTGGTGTCCCCAGGGGCAGAGGTGGCTGCTGGTGGCCCCTCAGATGACGCACTCCCTGTTTCCAAGGGAGGCAAAGCTGGGGAGGACAATTAAAACGATTTTGGAGGGTCAGGCCGGGAGTTGTGGCAGAGCCTGGGCTGTGCCATGGGATGCACATCCCACAGGGATGATGCCCCTGCAACAGGAATCCCCAGCCCCAAAGCAGCAGGTGCTGGGGACACACTGGGTGACAGCAGGCCAGGACACAGCCTCGAGGGGCTGGAAGCCTGGGAGCAGTCCAGGCTCCTGCCCTTTGGCCAGGAAAGGCAGCTGTCCATCCCAAACCAAGCGGGGGATGCTCCTGGCTGCGGGGTGGCCACCACCCCTCTCCCCTCAGGACCTCTCCTCTCATCCCAGCTGGGTCTCAGCCTTGTTTCTGCTCTAAAGCAGAAGACAAAAATTCACTGGGAGAAGCTGGGAGAGAGCAAACCGGTCCCTGCAAGCCCTCCTGCCCTCTCCACATCCCTCATGGGGGGTGCCAGGACCCTCCCCATGCATTCCTGGCCAAAGCCAGCCCCAAAACCCAGCTGCTCACCCCTGCCAAGACCTGGCTCTCCCAGGGTACCGGGGCAGGCGATGCCATGGCTGGGTCTGCCAGAAACTAATGGGAAGAGGCAGCACCGGGGCAGACGGCGATTCCCTGAGTCTGTGTGCCAGGGGTTATGGAATAACCCTCAGTAAATCCTGCAGCAGGTCCCTGTGCCACCAGGAATGGCCCATCCAGCACCAGGTGCTCGGATACGGCCACCAAAACGCAGCACCTTGACAGTTCTCCGGATGGACGGAGCTCCTACACCCGCACCACGACAGCATGGACACCCCAGCCCCACTTGGGGATGCGATGGGATGCGAGGCAGCCCGGGGCAGCCACAGGGCTCGCCCGGCCCCGGCGCAGGTCACGGCACGCTCGGCACAGGCACCTCTCCGGCAGGTTGGAGAGGGAAAGCCGGGGCAGCTGCTGCTCCAAGCACGCCAGCTCCGTGGGTAAACAGATGACTTCAGCCTCCCGAGAGCTCCTAAAGCCCGGCAGCACTCATGCTAATGTGGAAGGGGGGAGGAAAAGAAGGAAACTAAAGAGGGAGAAGCAGAGCCGTACCCATGCCAGGCCGCAAAGCGCACCCAGGTAATGTCCCCCTTCTCCCAGCCCAGCCAAAACTCCCCCCTGGAGCCATCCCCTTCATCCCTGCCCCGCTGCCAAACATCCAGCAGGGAAAAGGAGTCCCACAGCAGCCGGAGCAGCTGCACGGGGCTGTTTATCCAGCCATGGCACAGCTCTGCTCGCGTGTGCCGGGGAGAGGCCACAGCAGCTGCTCACCCGGTACCGGGAGCAAACCACGACCTGCCCGCAGCAGCCTGGGCTGGCACCGGTGCTCCGGCACCCTCCCCACGGCCCAGGGAGGGCAACCGGGCTGGGATGGCCGGGAGCGATGCCTCTGGCACCGGAGCAGCCCCCGAAGCGCGGCTGGCACGCGCCGCTGCGCGGCACCGAGGAGCCAAGGCACGCTCGAGGCCCCGCTGCCACCCGCCTTGGCTGTGGGGGACTTGGGGCTGTCACAGCCCTGGGACGGGGCCCGGCGGACTCGTGCTGCTGGAAAGGCCCCCGCTGCCAGCTGCTCCCCAGCGGAAGAGAGCCCGGCACGGCTGGGAGGCTGCCACGGCCAGCCGGGCTCCTGCCCCAGCTCCCGGGGATGCTCCTGCCTCACCGCCTGCCTGCATCTGTCCCCAAGGAGGGCGGCGTCCCCCTGACGCACCAGAGGGACTTTTCCATGCCATCCCTTCCAGGCCAGGGTGGTAGGCACAGGCCTTTTGCTGCAGGGAGGAACACCTGGCCAGATGCTGTCCAGCAGCACAGGACCAAGCAAAGGAGCCCAAGGTGCCATCAGGGAGCAAACAGAGCCCTCCTCACCCCGAAAACCAGCATGGGAACGGATCCAGGGCACCTACTGCAGCCAGGGAGGTGTAAACAGGCTCCTGGCAAACCAGCTGTGCCCTGTGCCCCAAAATATTTTGGGTCCCCAAAACCTGCTCAGTAGATGGAGATGGCTCCTTGCCACTTAAGGACAGTGACAGGAGTGTCAGGACAGGACCCAGCTGGTATCTTGGGGGGCGAAAAGCCAACTCCTGCCATTCCTGATGTGCTTGGAAAACCAGGCACCCACGCTGCTGTGCAGGGAAGTCCCTCCTCGCTGGGAAGCAGCCAAAGAGCATCCCAGGCTGCCCTCTGCGACCGAGCTTCCCGGATGGCTGAGAAAGGCCAAGTGTCTGGACAAAACATCTGTCCGGCCGCAGCAGCCAGAGCCGTCCGGCCGTCCCTTTACCCCATCTCCCGACTTGGCTGCGACTCCAGAGGCTGCTGCGGATGCTCCGGCTGTTGCAAAAGCGTTTTCACTGCATGGGGTGAGAGCAGAGCTGGTCCCTCTCCCCAGAGAGCCCACAGGGGGTATTTCGGGGGGTGCAGCACAGTGTCAGACCAGCGTTTTTTGGCAGGTGCCCGCTCGAGCTGCCGGTCCTGCGGTGCTGCTGCTTTTGGGAAAGGCAGGGAGAAAGCAAGGAGCGGGGAGGGCAGGGTGAAAAATAAATATATAGCAGCCAGCTGGTGAGCTGTGGAGTCAGCACGAGGTCTGCAGGACACGGCGCTGGCAGCGGCGCGGGAGCCCTGGAATTTCGGACAGCTGCTCCAGCAAGGTCAGCCCGGCCACAGCAAAGACCCCTGTGCTGCTCCCCCAGCGTGGCTGAAGGACACACACCCCCAGGGGACAAGCCACCAGCCCAGGGGGTGACTCTGACACGGGGTAAGTGGCGGGTGAGGATGAGGAGGGGCAGCCGGGCGCGAGTTCCCACAGAGCAAAGCAGCCCTGGCCCCAGCGGCAGGAAAAAGTGCACAGCGCATTTTCCCCGCGTTCTTTCTTTGTTTGCCATCTGGGAACACGATCCCGAGGGAGGCCGTGCCCCGAGACATGAAGTCATATCATGATTATATTGCCACCTCCGTGCCGGGACTGAGATCTCATCCGAGAATGCCAGCCCGGGTCGGGGCCGGCTGCAGCAGCTGCTCTGCTGAAAGGCACCGCAGGCCTCACTAAAAACACCTTCCCATGCTGCAAACTAAGCAGGTTTACCCCAATAAAGTTGGCTTAAATTGGCTTGGTTTTGCTCTGAAGCTGCTGGAATTCGTGGTGGCAGAAATTGGCACAGGCAGAGGTAGAACCACCAAAACCAACCCGAGCTGGAAGCCAAAAGACTGAGATGAATTAAGACCAGCTCTGCTCCCTTATTTAAGGGATGAGGAGAAGCCAAACGCAGCCTGTGCCACCCCCCTGGACCCCACACATGACACCTGGGGACACACAGAGGTGCCACCAGCTTGGCCAAAAAAGCACCACCACCCAAAACACTGCCAGGGGGCGGAAGGTTTTCGAATTCCTACAAAATCCATGAAAGATGCAAAGAAGGCAGAAGTGCCTGGGGCTCTTCCCACACGAGTCTCTTAACTCTCATGCTGCAGTGCACCCAAATATCCCCTAATGTGGCCTGGTGCAATGCAGGAGGAGGGCTCAGGCATCACTCTCCGCCTCCTGGGTTTGCTTTTCTGGCATCCAGGAGCTTTGGCTGCCACTCAGCATCAGCGGGACAAGGTTTAGCGGAGAGCACAAGAACTCTTTGATTTTTGCCCAAAGCCCTTTTCGAAAGCCAAGAGGAAAGTGCCCACCAACAGCTGTCAGCTCGACGCGGTGATTTGGAAACGCAGCCGTGACCTTTGGAGCTCAGAACCCGCAGAAGGGGCCAAATCCCCAGCTGAGCCAACAGCGCTGCTGGCAATTAGGAAACACAGCGAACTCAGCCCCTGTCAGGCACAGCCCCACACAACCAGCCCCAGGTGTGCTCGGAAAAGTGGGAGTGGGGCATGGAAAACACCATGTGATTCCCAGAAACTGGTCTGAGGACAAGGCTGGGAGAGGCAGTGGAATCCAGCTGCTCCCGAGGAGAGGGATGGCAACACCTCCACGGCACCGCGCAGCACCGAGGGAAACTGAACACAGAGCCACGGACTTGTTTGGGTTGGGAAAGCCCTCCAAGATCATCGAGTCCAACCATTCCCCCAGCACTGCCAAGGCCACCACTGACCGTGTCCCCAAGTGCCACATCCACACGTCTTTTAAATCCCTCCAGGAATGCTGACTCCACCGCTGTCCTGGGCAGCTGTGCCAGGGCTTGATGACCCTTTCAGAGGAGAAATTTTCCTTGATATCCACCCTGAGCCTCTCCTGGCCCAGCCTGAGGCTGTTCCCTCTCCTCCTGTCCCTGTTCCCTGGGAGCAGAGCCCGACCCCCCCGGCTGCCCCCTCCTGTCAGGGAGCTGTGCAGAGCCACAAGGGCCCCCCTGAGCCTCCTTTTCTCCAGGCTGAGCCCCTTTCCCAGCTCCCTCAGCCGCTCCTGGGGCTCCAGCCCCTTCCCCAGCTCTGCTGCCCCAGCACTGAGCCCTGGGGACACCACTGGTGACCGGCCACCAAGGGGATGTGTCTCCATTCACTGCTGCCCTCGGGGCCCAGCACCCGGACAGATTTTTGCCCAAGGAGCAGTGACCCACCCCGGCCACGAGCAGCCAGCTTCTCCAGGAGAACGCTGTGGGAAACGCTGCCAAAGCCTTTCCTGAAGTCCACACAGACAACATCCAGAGCCTCCCCTCACCCACTGAGTGGGTCACCTTGTCACAGGTCATCAGGTGACAAGGACCTGCCATTCATGAACCTGTGTGGGCTGGGCCTGATCACTTGGTTGTCCTGAACAGCTGTGCTGGAGTTATGGTGGGATTCGAGAGCTTTCCAGATGCCTGGAAGTATTTCCAAAAAAGCTGTATTTAAGGGAAAAAAAACAGAAAACCTCAAGAGAAGTCACTTTTACGGGTACATAACTGCAGAGAGAACGGTGGGAGGCAAAGATGGGAAGAGCTGGAAGACAGGGGAAGCTTTTCCTGGAGGGAATTAACACAGGACACTGAGAACGCCAGACAGGCTGAGGACAAGCAGCCCTTGAGCTGGGAACGCAGCACTTCAGCCCTGTGGAGAGGGCTGGAGGGCTTGGGGGTGGCTTCAGAAGGCACAGCACGGGACACAGGTCACTGTCACCTCTGGGCAGCAACCCCATCTGGGCGTTTCACGGTTCATTCAAAGCCATCGCTCCCAAGAGCGGCCGCTCGAGGAACCGGCTCCTCCTGGGACAGGTGCACATCCCAGTGGGATGCCCAGGCAGCTCATCGGGGTCAGCAGGAGGAGATATCCCACCCGGACACGCCAGACTCAGAGCCCTACACCAGTAAGGGCAGAGATCTGCACAGCTTCCCTTTGCAAGGGGCACGGCTGGGAAGAAAATCCATTCTCACAGTGCACACCTGGGGGCCGAGGGTGACAAGCCGAAGGATGCCCATGACGGGTGCCCTTTCCACACCCAGCCTTGCCATTTTTTCTCGGAGGGGAGAACCCCAGCCCGCCCCACGCACGCCAACCGCAGCAGGGTTCTGCAGAGCTCACCTCCAGGAGATCCCCCTGCAGCAGGGAGCACCTCAGGCCCCGCCACACCTCCGCAGAGTGTCGCTGGTTGCACCGCTCCCCACCACCAAACCAGCAGCAGAGGCACCACCCACCCAAAATATTGCTGGCTCCTCCCTCCTGACCAGCCTCAGATGTGGGGGTCCCTCATCAGCACCTCCACACCGTTACAGAGAGGGCTTAGCCCCATCCTGCTCTTGCTGCCCTGCTAAAAGAGGGAGATGTGGGCGTGTCTGGTGGTTTTAGGGTGTTGACCTCAAGCTTTGAGCCATTTGTGTCCACCAGACACAGGCAGGACAGCAGCAAACCACAGCTCTGGGCGCAGGGGGTGTGAAAAAGCAAGTGAAGTCCAAAAGTGAAGCTGCAGAGCTGCAAGGAGAACTGGGGAGATGATTTTAACTGCTCAGGCTCATTCCCTCCGGCCTGGTCCCATTGGAACGGGGACCTGGGTGTCACACAAGAGTGAAAGGCTCATCTGGGGTGACTTTCAGCAGCAAGCGTGGCTGAACAAGGGTACAGCTAAATTAACCAAGTGCCCTACCCAAGCATTAAGCCGTGTTTTAAATAACCTTGACATCTGTGAGGTCTCAGCCTGCTGGAAAGCATGTGGAGACAGGGAGGGAAAATGCGCCAGGACCTTCTGGCCAGCCAGAGTCCCCACCAGGACACGGCAGAGCCCAGCCACGCTGTCCCCAGGCAGCTCTGCTGTGCCTCCTGCCACTCAGCCCCTTGCAGCAGCCTCTTAATTTGCTCATTAGCAAAGCCGGGAACAAGAGGAGGAACTCAACAATGTCCCTTCCCCGGGACACACTCTGTGTCCTCGTGGGAGTTTGGGATTGGGGCCAGCGGGGACGAGGACTGGCGTGCCTGAGAAATGTTGGGATCTGTGGGGGCCACTGAGGAACCCCACGGGAAGCACCCGGAGCACCCATCCATGCTGGAGCAGAACTGCTGTCCCAATTGTCCCCATGAGGTGGCCTGGGGACACCAAGGGGGCAGAGGCCTGGGAAACCAGCTCGGACACGCAGTTGATGCCCCTCTCATCAGCTGCACCCACCTGGGCTCTGCTGGGGCAGCACCCCAAAATCACCCCTGGATCAGCACCACGGGGTGCTCGCCCGACTCCTGAGCCCTCCCTGGCCACCAGCACCTTGCAAATGCCACCAGAGCCGTGACACGTGGGCATCACAACCCACCCGGAGACCATGAAAACGAACCACCAGCATCCACAAATGACCCAGATTTATGTCAGGACCATCCAGCTCAGGCTGACGGACCCTGGGGGAAACCCCCCAAAAGCAAAGGCTTCCAGAGGATTCCCAGCGCCGGTGCCAACCCCACCTCCGGTGCCATCCTGGCACCCTCCAGGTGAACGCAGCTCCTGCCTGGTGGCTTTCCAAGCAGTGTCCCCCCGCCAGTTCAGGAGCCAGCACAGCTGAATGGGAAATTATATTTGTAAGCAGCCAAGGGAGAGCGACGGGAGAGAAAAGGAGCGCTGTCTTGGAAGGGCTGGTTTACATTTCTAAAGAAAATGCCAGTGCCTCAGAGAGCCACAGGGTTCTGGCTACGGACGGAGCCGAAAGGCTTTGAAAATGACCTCGGGGATTTGGGATGTTGGCATTTGACAGAGCCCAGCCTGGGGCCTGGTTTGCTGATACAGAGCGGTGGCTCTAGAGAGCTCCCACAAGCTGGAAATTTGTGGGTGAAAGCTGTTCTTGAGCCTTTTTAGAGAAAGACAAGCTTGGGAGGAATAAACTTCTGCTCTGCCGCGTGCTTTCGAGGTGATGCCCCCAAAGCACCCTGTGTAACCCCAGGGGGAGGCACAGAAAGGAACAGCTGGGGAAACTGGCAGCACCTGGGCGATGACACCGGTGACACCCTTCAGGGGGACACTGCCTGGGGGCCCTCACTGCAAGATAACCAGAGCAGCACAGGTGGGGGACACCCAGCCCTGTGCCCACCCATCAGCCCCCCAGCTGTGGGAAGAACCGGGGTTTCTCCGAGGGAAATCCCTCGATTAGGTCGCCTTGTAAAAGTGGGGATAAGTTGGGGAGTTCAGAAGTTCCTCTGTTGGGAAGTACAGAGGCCGTGAGCTCCTTCCAGCTTCCCAAGGATGCTCCCATGGAGGGCAGGCCAGGCAGCCCTCCTGCCCCTCTGAGCACCCTCGATGGCAAGCGGGACAGGGCTGGGATTTCCTCTGTCCCGGCTCCCACCTCCCTCGCGCAAAGCTGCCAACAACACAGACACTTCTGGAACGGGACAGGTCTTGGCTCTTCCCACCTCCTGGAAGGATTTTTATCTGTTCTTTCACAGCTTGACAGCTCCAAAAGTTCATTGCTAAAGGCACCCCATCCATTAGCATTCGCCCTCAGGAACCAGACCCAAAAGAAGAGCATCCATCTATGTCACCGCTCCAGCTCCTCCTGGATTCCAGAGGTGGGAAGTGCTGGGAAAGGAGGGATGGGGTCTGGGCCAACTGCCTTACCTTGGGGAGGAGAGCCGGGGGTGCCACTGCCAGCAGCTCTGGCGGGGTCATGCTCTTGCCAGCCAGGACCACGGCCCCGCACTCGGCACAAGCGCCGATGGTCAGCTGCTTCCCATCGTCCACCAGCAGGCTGTTGGCCACGCGCAGGGTGTAGAGGAAGACGGGAAGCCTGGCCACTTGAACCGCTTTTAATCCAAGGCATCGCTTCTTCTCCTGCCGGCAGAAGAAGCAGACGAAGGTCTCCACTTTGTACTGCCGGGACCAGGCGCTGCTGGGGTGGTGGGAGTTCCTGCCCTCGTGCTGCAGCCACTGTCCCAGCAGGTCGTGGTAGCACAGGATGCAGGTGGCCACCAGCCCGGTGGAGTCGGCCGGCCTGGCCCGCGGGGCGGGCGGGTAGACCGTCAAGAAGGGGAAAAAGGGCTCCTTCTCCCCAAATCGCCCCGGCGGGTTGACGTTGAGCTGGAACTCTTTGCCAGCTCCCAACTCGGCCCCGCAGATGTAGCAGACAGAGGTGGGACCGGGCTTGATGACAGCGGGGTGGCCGGCGAGGTCACCGGCGGAGAAGACCTGGTGGTACCTCCCCAGGAAGCTCTGCACCGAGGAGATGAGCTCCTCGTTGTGACAGGCCCTGTACATGGCCCACAGGTCCTGCAGCACCCCGAAGCACTTGCGGCAGCTGCTGACCTCCCAGTGCTTGTTCAGCCCCTTGGCGCCGGGCGGGCAGGGCAGCAGGCTGAGGAAGGGGAAATGCATGGTGCTCTTCGCGTTGCCGTTGGTGATTTTGGCCGCCACCGGCCTCGCCTCCTTGCCGCACTCCTCCCCGCAGAGGTAGCAAGCCTCGGGCACCGGCAGGATGCCCGTCCCGTCCTCCTTCATCCCTCGGCGGCCCTTGGCGGGCATGGCCCCGGGGCTGAGGGGCACCACGTAGAGCCGCTGCAGCACGGGCACGTTGGCCAGCTCGAAGCTCTGCCACTGCTGCATGAGCGAGGCGAAGCAGCAGGGACACACCAGGGTGCTGCCGGTGGGAGACAGCGGCTGGGCGCCCGGCGGGGGGCTGTGCAGCCACAGGAACGGGAAGAAAGGTCCCGGCGAGGTCTTCTCCTGCTTCTGCACGTGGACGCGGTGCTGGGCACCGGGTGCCAAGGGGCTGCCGCAGATGTAGCAGGCGGTGCCCGGTGCCCAAGCGGGCCGCTCGCTGCCTTCCTCCTCCTCCTCCTCCTCCTCCTCCTCGCTGGTGATGTTGATCTCGCTGTCCGAGGAGCAGCAGGGGGGCCCCCGCTCGCTCCCCGCCGCCGGGGGGGCCCGCGCCGCGCCGCCCGCCCCCTCGGGCTCCGAGAGGGGCTCGGCGTCGGAGAGCTCGGAAAGCTCGGAGCCGGCTGCCGGCCCTTCCTCCTCCTCCTCCTCTTCCTCCTCCTCCTCCTCCTC
>VZRQ01002102.1:64342-87787 GCA_013397975.1 Machaerirhynchus nigripectus
GGGGGGGCCCGGGGGGAGGAACGAGCCGCTGCCACCCCCCGCCCGCCCGCCGCCAGCCCGGCGCGGAGCGCAGCGGAGGGACCCCGCGGGGGTGGGACGCGGGGATTTACAAACCCACCCCCTGAGGGGGTTTGTGACCGGCCCCACGCGGGGGTCCCCGCAGCAGCCCCCACGCGGGGCGGCCCGCACGCGCTGTCCCCTCCGCGCCCGTCACCCGTGTCCCAGCCGCCACCCCTTAACCACTGCAGGGCGCTTTGTGCGGCTCCCACTCCCCTGCCTGCTTCGCGCCGGCGGGACGGATCCCACCGAAAGCACCGGCCCTTTCCTGCCCTTTCCAGCCATTAACTCGGTGTCCCGACCACCCCCGGTAATTTATTTCCCCATTTTAAAACTACTGCCGCTGTTCCAGTTCGATACCAGATTCTATTTCCCGCTCGGTCCTAAAATGCTGCATCGCTTTGCCACTCACTGGTAAATAGCTGATGTGTTCCCAGCCGGAGCTGGCGGCGTTTCAGCGGCGCATGCAATAATCCCGGTATATCCTTACCTGCCTCGCAGCCTGCGATAAGATTTAGTGCTTGGAAAGCACTTTGCTGTCCTTGGACAATAGGCACCGCGGAAGCGCAAACTGTACCCAGGGCCAGCCTCAATTAAACCTGACTGATTAACCACCCGAGCGGCTCGTCAGCATGCCCACCGGCTCGGCACGGCTCTCCTGGTTAAATAAATATATTAGGAGCTGGAAGGGGGATTTTTCAAACAGTCGTTTTAGGAGGAAGCCTGCTCCCGGCAGCGCTGTGGAGTTGGAGTTCATGGCAAGTCACTGCAATATCCCAGGTGCTGTCCTTGCAAATCTCCCTGAGCTTGGAGGGTGCAGAATGAAACCCAAAGAGGCAAGGTCAGTGGTTGGATAGGACACGGGGACAGAGGGACAGCAGGACGAATGCCTGAGCCACGTGCCAGCACACCCAGATGATGCACAGAAGCCAAGTTGTCCCTTGCTCCTCATCACTCCTCGGGGCACCCTGTCTAGGTCCCCCTTGGACTGACCAACCCTTTGTGTCACCTCCCACCCAGATCGCGGGTGACAGCGTCCGGTGCTCCCCAGCAACTGGCCCTGAGATCAAACAGATTGTGTGACATCAGCTGGAGCGCGGGCAGGGGCAGGAGGGCTCTTGAGGGACCCGGATCCAGTTTCCACGCAGATGGCTCCGGCAGTAAAGAAGCAGGGGGTGGGAGGCAACACACAAAGCAGGAATACGATACCTTGGGAGAACTGGCTCTACGGGGCTTTTTCAGGGGTTTCCAGAAGACAGCAGGGCCTCGTTATATTTTATTTATTTATAGGGCTGATGTGGTGGCTGCTCTATGCAGCGAGGGCAGTGGGAGCGCCGCGCGTCGGGGTGGACATGACTCAGATGTTCTTTAAAGACGCACACGGCCTCTCGGTGTCACCCCTTTTCCCGGATGGAAAGGGGCCACCGGGCCGGATGGGATCCCTGACCCCGGGCGGCAGCACCAGATCTGGGAATGCCTCACCCCAGTTGCCCAGCTGGAGCTCCCCTGGGAGCCGTGGCCACCAGCTCAGCCCACCCTTCGAGCGCAGCCGACAGATGCTCTCCCGCCTGCTCCGCAGATGGGCGAGGAAACAACGCGCTGCATTCAAAGTCCGGAGCTCGGCAGGGCCAAACCCCCCTCCCCACCCTGCCCTGAAACACCAACCCTCCGTGCCCCTCTCCCGAGGCGCCACGAGCCTCCGGCTCCCCCGCTCCCCCCACACCCCACTGGGACGCGGCCTCGGAGCAGCTTCCCGGGCCTTGGCTGCGCCCGGACAGAGCAGCTCATTTATCATCCTGTGCCGCCCCGGCCCTGCGGTTGCTGTTTGCAACAGAGGAGCTGGGAGGGAGAGAAAATTTCTCAAGTTGGCCTCGGCAAGAACTGAAAACATATGCCCTGGCGGCAAACGCGTCCCCCGGGGCGCGCGGGGATCAAGGCGAGCCTAGCGCAGGATTTTCCACCGCGGCTCCCGCCGGCGCGCAGCCCTCCTGCCAGAGCTGGCGTTCCACAGCCACCCCAGGGCCGGGGTGGTGACAGCCAGGTCCCCTCCTCTGAGCCTGCAGTGTGAGCACAGCGGGGTGCAGGGCAGGATGGCTCCTGGCTCGCTCTGGATGGCCAATATCCCCCTGCGCCCACCTTAGAGCTCCTTGCTGGCTGCGCTGCAGAGCTGTCCCCTTGCTCAAAGACAAGCCCCAGGGACAGATGTCCCTTGCGAGGTAGGGGACAGGCCCTGTCCTGCGTGAGGACTCAGCACCAGCTGTGCAAGGTGCTGTTCCAGCAGCTGTGATCGGCCTCGTGGGGCGGGGGGCTCCCCCGGCTTGTATCAGGCAGGGATTCAGGTTGGATGAGTGAGCAGCCCACACGGTGCTGGGTCCATCCTTGTTCCCATTCCCATTCCTGTCCCCATCCTCATTTCCATCCCCATTCCTGCCTCCATTCCTCCATCCATCCCCATTGCCAGCCCCATCCTTACCTTTATTCTCATTGACATCCCCGTCTCCATCCACATCCTTATCCTCACTCCCATCCCCATTCCTGTTTCCATTCCTATGCCCATCCCTATCACCATCCTTATCCTCATCCCCCTTTCTTTTTCCATTTCTGTCCCATCTCATCCTCATCCTCTCCCTCATTCCCACCCCCATTCCCATTTCTATCCCTATCTCCCTCCCCATCCTTATCCTGAGCTCCATCCCCATCCTCATCCGATCCTCATGCCCATGCCCATGCCCATGCCCATGCCCATCCCCATCCCCATCCCCATCCCCATCCCAATCCCCGTCTCTGTCTCTATCCCTATCCCTGTCCCTATCCCAGCCCCTTTGGCCCATGGGGCCCAGCAGCACCCATTCCACGGCACCCTGAGGAGCAGGCACGTGCTGCAGACCCCACATCCCTGGGACCGGGAGGTTAATATGGAAATTACCAACTGCTTATTCCTTCCAGCTGTTGCTGTGAGTCATCAAGTGCCTTGAAGAGCATTTCAAACAACACAGTGCCTTCGAGACAGCGTGACTGCTGCCCCAGCCACCCCCTCTGGATAATCCTCGGCAGGGTCTGGTGTTTGAAAAGGGAATATTTCTCCAAGGAGGCAATTCCCAGCCGTGCGTGGCCGGGGAGGCAGAACAGCCGCTGCCTCCACGGCGCCTGTCCAGGCTCCCACCTCCGCCCGTGGGCTCCTGGCGTCCTGCCGGAGAGCAAAGCCAGGCAGGGAAGGGCACTGGGAAGGGCAGCCCAGCCCTGTCATCATCCCTGCTCAAAATCCAGCAGGGACATCTAAACGCCACCACGTGCCAGCATGGGTGACGATTCCTGCTGCGCCACCTGGGGAAACTGAGGCACGGAGCGGCCAGTCTGAGCTCCACGGTGCCACCTGCCCAGGGTGAAGGTGGCAGGGTGGCTGCCACGGGACGCTGGGACACTGGTCTGGGGTTCAGCGACCTTGAACTCTGCGCTCAACAGCTGTATTTGTCTCTGCAAGCTTTTATTTCTTTTTTTTTTTTTTTAAAGGCTGATCTCTGCACTCAGTCGGTGCTGATTTTTCAGACGGGAGAGATAGAGCCGGTTCATGGGAATAGTCAGGGTATATCCCTTATCGGCTGCTTCAACCTTTCTTTGAACTTCTGGACTGACTGCATCGATTTTTTTGCCTCTCCTTTCGCTGGAAAAGCCCAGGCAGTTTTTCTCCTGCTTGCAAACTGTTCTCCCCCAGTCCTTCGCGTGGCCCTGCAGGTGAGTCGAGGATGCTCCCAGCCAAGACCGCAGCTGGTGCGAGCAGGAACATCTGCCTCTGCGCGGCGGGGAGCCTGGAATCAAAAATAATGACCCAAGGAAAGCTGTGCACAGGTGACAGGGAGCTGTGACACGGGTGGAGGGGAAGGGGACACGGCCATCCCACGCTGGAATCACAGCCACGCACTGAGCCAGCACGCAGGGATGCAGCTGGGATGGTCCCCACCAGGCAGGAAGGAGGAAGGTGACCCCGAGGAGAGCAGGGGGGCCACTGAGTGCCACCACAGCCCTGTGGGGACAGTCTGAGCCTCTCTGCTCCGCCGAGCGCTCCCGGAGAGGCTGCGGCTAAGAAACTGCTGCTCCTGCGACAGCCAGGGGACAAAGCCATGCAGGGACACGTTCGGTGCCTGGCACGCTGGTCACAGTGGCTGGGTCCAACCAGGATCCTCAGGAGCACCCTGTGAGTCCACGAATATCAGTGGAAGGTGCAGCACCCTCCGTCCATGCCCCAGTTCCCTCTGTGGGTGTCCGACAGTGCTGACCTCGTGCTGCTCCTCCTGCTCAGCCCCACTGGGACCAGGCCCCGATCCCCATCATGTCCCCGTGTCCTGTGAGGCAGGAGGGAGCCACGTCCCCTGCAAGGCACAAGGGCCCAGTTGCTGGTTGTGGGGTTTTTTCACAAGGGTGTTTTTTTTTTTAAGAGATTTTTTTTCTTTTCCTTTCCAGGGCGAGCAGCTCCGCAAATGCCAAGTGCTGATGCCAAAGGGCCGTGTCAACAAAGAAGAATGAGTGTGGCTGTTAGAGGCTGCTATTAAAAAAGGGTGGAGAGGAGACGGAGAGAGGGGGGGTGTGAAAGAGAAAGAAAAGGTTTGTCACTGCAAATAATAACAGTTTGCAGAGCAGTAAAAATCCGGGAGCAGCAGCTGGACCCCTGCGGTGCCCTTGGGAGCTGGCATCAAGCAGGGGCTCGGCACCCCGTGTCTCTGCAGAGCATAAACCCATCCCAGCAGCTCGGCATCCCCTGAGGGCAGCACAAAGTGTTCTTCAAGCTCCAAGGGTTTTTCCAAGGCTGCTGTGCTCCTGCTCGGCCTCCAGGCCCTGCTGCAGGGAGCCACAGCAGGGCCGTGCGTGGCACCGGCTGCCCGGTACGGGGCAGGGTCGAGGTCCTGCCCCGTGAGTGCCAGGAGCTATTTCTAGGCAAGCCCTGGCTGCTGCCGGGTGGGATGGGAGGGAAGGAACCTCTCACATGACTCCGAAGATGCAACGGGAAGACGCGGGCTCTGGTTTCAGCTTTCTATTCCCAGCCCGTTATTCACCAGGCAAAGATGGATCTGGGCAGCCACGGGAGCTGGGGCTGGAGCCGGGGCTGGAGTCAAGCACCCTCATCCCCCTGGCAGGCAGCTGGAGCTTACAGCTCCTGCCCAGCTGAAAATCTCCCTTGGCACTGCCTCCCCTCTCCTGCCAGGATGTCAGTCCCAAAAGGATGTAGGGATGCTCGAGTAGCACCACGTGGGAAAATCTGAAGGAAGCAAAGGAAGATATAGACAAAGCCCAAATCCTACTCCAAAATCCAGAGTGAAAGCATCTTTGAGGATAATCCACCAGTTCACTTCATTTGGAGATTTTCAGAAATATTCTTGCTTACTATTTTGGAAGGGCACCGTGGTCTGTCCTTAGCCATGGTTTTGTTCCCACATCACCTTTCATTCCCACCTTTCCCATGCCACAACCACCCTCTGTGCACATCTCAAAAGCAATGGCAGGAAGAAGGTAATCCTCTGGAAAGGCCTGGTTTTCAAGAATTCTCCCTCCCCCCCCCAAAAAAAGAAAACTTTGGTCAAAATTGAGATGTTCCCACAGAAATTGGTTATTTCCCAATGGAAAAGCATTCCATCAGCAAAACGCTGACCCACTCCGGTTACAGCCTGGTCATGGCGATGAGGCAAAGCAGCTGGGAAAGGAATTAGAAGGGAGCTGGGGAGCTGCACGGCTTCACCGCATCCCGCGGCCCCGGCAGCGTGGATCCCGCTCCTCCCTGGTGCTTCCCGCTGCTGGGATGGGGACGTGCCAGGAGGAGCCGAGCTGCCAGCACAGCGCCCAGCCAGCAGCACCCTGAGATCCCGTGGACAGTTGTCACCCCGTTGTCACCAACCCTGTGGCACCCCCGGGGTCGCTCAGCGGGGTGTGACCACCCACGGTCGCCGCTCCCCCAAAGCCACCTGGAGCTGGGATGAGCCAAGGGTACCAGATGTTCCCAAGGATGGAGCTCTGCAGGCAACCCCGGCCCGGTCTGTGCTCCTTATTGGGAGTATCTTGCTGGATTTTAGCAAGCTGAGGGATGAGATCGGTGGAACAAGGGCCGGGAGCTCAGCGGGTTCACCCCAGAGCTGGAATTCAAGGGCAGCCTCCAGTGTCTTCCCTCTAGGAACTGGGGGAATCGCTTGTTTGGGAGGCTCTGCTGTGCCTTCGGGTGGCCACGCAACGGATGGGGTTTGGGTTTGCTCTTCCCCGAAGGCAGGCTGGAGAGGATCAGGAATCGATGTCCCCTGGTGCAGCCAAAGGGTGAGGAGAGGAACTCGGAAAGGCTTTTCCCGTGTTGGAATCCCTTTTCTTGGCAGTAGCGGGACAGAAATCCGTGGCCGTGCAGCAGCCAGGGCAGCCCGTGAAGGGTCCAGCTCCACCGCGGCAAGCACGGATGCCTGGCAAAGGTGCCACCATCCAGGTGAAACAGGCACTGACCTCTGTCACCGCAGGGTCACCCTCCCCACGTGGCACTGGAACCCATCAGCCGTGACGGACACACCCCTTCGGACACGGAATGAAGCTGTCACGCCCGGGGAAACTGAGGCAAGGAATCTGCCGGGATGTGAGCCCAGCCCTCCCAAATTCCCATAACCACCAGCTCATCGCTTCCCTGCTCCGCACGTGCCTGTCAAGAGGCACCACCAGCCCCAGAGCCCTCCCTCATCCCAGAGATTCCACGTGGGCCAAGCATCGCCTCCTTTGCCAGCTCCTGTCCAGTCTGTCCGGTTGAGGTGTATCCCTGTGTCCTGCTAATCACTTCCCTGACCAAACCTGGGTTTCCAGCAGGGATTTGCTCCTTCCAGACTCTCTTAGTGCCCAGTGGTCCCCCCCCTACACCTCCCACGCTGTGGGACACAGGAGCACTGGTCATGATGGGGACACTGGACCTCTTGACCTGTGCCCAGGTTGTCTCCCGGGCAAGCAACATCCCCTTCCTGGGAGGAATTGTGCCTGTGTGTCTCTCTCTGACCTCTGCTAAACACATCCATCCCAAGGGATGCGCTGGCCCCGCTGGAGGCAGCGGAGATGAAGCCTGATCCCACCAGGAAAATAAATGTGCCTTCATCCAAGGGATTCCACGCACCCCCAACCTCACATCAGGGTGCACCCCAATCCCAGTGTCCCCCCATTCCTCCCCACTCCCGCCCTTGCCCTAAATCAACACCAGCAGCATGAACCAAAAGCAAATTTATCTTACAGACTTTTTTAAACGCATATAAAAAATACAGCTTCATCGGAAAGGCTTTTTTTTTTTTTTTTCCCTTTTCTTTTCCTTTTTTTTTGAGGGGGGAAAGGTTTATGCCTCCTTGGAGACCTCTTCAATAAAACGCATTCTGGCTCTCCGAGCGTCTGACTGCAAATCAGGTTCCAGCCGTTCCCTTCCTGTGCCGACCTGCTGGAGTCGGCTGTTATTCTTGGCAGGGTGCCCTGAAGGAAGAAAAAAATTCCCCCCCCCAAGCTCCCAGCGGCTGGGAAATGCTGATGACATGACACCTTCCAGCATTCTTCAAGGTCAAGAGGGGAGGGAGGGAAATGAAAGGGGAGAGGGGTTTTTTTTTCTGTTGTTAGCGTGGGTTATTGCTTCACTCAGGCATTTCCCTTTGATGCTCGCTCCTTGTTACACAAGATGTTGCAGGCTCCCCGTGCCCCAGGTACGAGCTCACCCCCTTCCCTGCTTCCCAACAGCAGGGATCTGCATCCCAAGGGCGTTTTGGGACCAGCACTGCATGGGCTCAGCGTAAACCCAAGCTGGTTTTAACCTGCACATCTCAAGGCGCGTCGCGTTTGCTCCGTCTCACGCTGCCCCACACAGCTTCATCCTCCTGGACATCCCCATGGCCCTGGCCATGCCATCCAGGAGCCCGTGGGACTGATTCCAAACCAAAATCTGTCTCCCTGGCATCTCCCCCCAGCACTGGCCCATGGGCTTCCCCCCACAGAAAGCCCCGATCCCCCTCAGCCAGCCCTGGGTGCTGCATCCAGCTGATAGGGACACACAGCATCCTCGGGGGTCCCCTGCCCGCAGGACTTCTGCTCTGACAAATAAAACTTGGCACCTCTCTCCTTGAGATCCAACAAATCTCTGCTAATCCCCCTGCTCCCGGCTGCCAAATCCTCCTCCTCCTCCCCCCAGCCAAGGTGCAGAGCTCTTCAAGGCAAGCTGCACGCAACCATCAAACCTTGCAACGAGCAATCGCCCTCCTCGGAGCGGAGGGAGCGGGCGCAGAGGGCAAGTGGCAGCGCCGATGTCCCTCGTGGCCGGTGACAGGGAGGCTGCTGCACTCCTTGGAGAGGTTCTGGTTGATGCCCCAGCCCTGGGCTGATGTGCTGCTGGAGCACACAACTGCTGCTCTGTCCCCGTGGATGGATCCTCTGCTCTCCTGCTTTCCCAGACCACACTGGAAGGAAGATCCAAAGTGATCCAAGCACTGTGACAAAGGGAAGCAAAGCAGATGCCAGCAGGGGTGTCCAGGGACAAGGGAACAAGGCAGGGACAGTCTCCCTGGTCCCCTGGGAGCCCAGGGACATTGCTCACATCCCCACAAGCTGCATCACCACACCTGCGGTTCAGGATCTCCCTCGGGGGACTGTGCTGCTCCTGCTCCTTGTCCAGCCGAGCTCTCACTGCCACATCATTCCATGAGACTGCCAAGGATCTTCTTTGAGCTAAACCACCTGCACTGGGATCCCATTGCTCCCTTTTTTGGGGCCAGGGAGGTGAATGAGCCTGTTGGCTGAGCTGGACCAGTTCAGGGTTAATGGGGCTCTCATCTCCTTATGGGGTTCTCGGCCTTCCCTTGAGCCAGTACCCAACCCTGGGATTACCAGGACCACAACACCTGGGCTTGCCCCAGGGCTGGCTTGGAAAGGAGCAGTAGAGAGCCCCCAGGACACCCCAGCATCCCTGCAGGTTCCCCTGGAAGCTGGTGCACGGCCGCATCCTGCTCCGAGGGCTGCCGGAGGAAATCCTGGAAGGCCATCTTACAATGCAGCCCTTCCTGTCCCCGAAGGACCGCCGAGCACGGAAAAGGCACCGCGGGCTCAGGCACCGGCCAGCCCCGGGGGGACGTGGGCCTGCCCCCCGGCACCTTGTCCAGCCCACCTGGGGCCACTTCCCGCCGGGCTCCCGGCCAGCACCGCTGCTTTGTCTTCAAAATCCAGGAACACAATGGGAGCAGCGGGAGGATTGCCCAGGGCCCCGCTGGAGCAGAGACGCGGGCACAGCCGGAGCGAGATGCTGTCCCTGGAGATGCTCCTCTGCACATCCCGGCCTCCGGACGCTGATCCCTCTGCTCCCCGCCCTGGCATCCCACCTGCACGGCGAAGGGAAACGCCTCATCACCGTCCCCGAGCTGCCCTCCTGCTCCTGCCAGCCCCGCGGTGCCCCCAGGGTCCCTCAGCCCCGTGTTGGGGCCAGGGAGGCCGGGTGGCAGCAGGTCACGTCCCCGCGCCGCGGTGACAGGCTCGGCGCGGGGCTCCCGTGTTATTGTTCCCGGTTGTTTTCCAGCGGGGAGGCCGCGGGGCCAGCTGGCTGCCGCCAGCCTGGAACAGCGTGGCCTATTTTAAACCGCTTGCACAAGGAGTCAGCAGCTCCAGCTCGGATTTTTTCCGAACTTTATTTGTCCAAACGCTCCGCAGGGAGGGAGGGAGGGAGGGNAGCGAGGACGCTGCGTGCGACACCCCGGCACGGAGCGGTCCCCAAATCCCCCAGGATCAACAGAAAAGCTGGAGGTGACAGGGGCAGAGCATCAAAGCCAGGATCCTGCCTGTAAAAGGCAGCAGATACCTGTCCACAGGCCAAGCTGTGGCTCTCAGGAGCATTCCCAGGGCAGGCAGCTCTGCTGTGCCAGAGGCTTATGCCAAGCAGCCACCCATATGGAAAGACCCACTGGGAGCCAGGGTGAAATCCCAGCCAGGCCCTGCTGAGAGCACCAGAAAAAGAGACTGGAAAACTCTCCCGCTCTAATGATGATCCCAGCCCCACCAGGTCCCTTGTGAGCCCGGCCATCCTGCCGAGGATGCTGCGACCTGGGGATGAAACACTGACTGCGCAGCGATTAAATATTGACAACTTTAAATTGAAATCCCCTGTTTGTACTTTTCCACATCAGACCACATCCACTGCGAACTTTTTGTGAGGGCAACCCTGCCCTGAAGGTCCCAAAGGACCCGGAAACAGAGCAGCAGCGCTCACAGGGAATCTTTTCCCTCACAGAAGACTTGATATTCCACAACGCAGCCAGAGTATCCATCACTCAGGAATTTTTTGTCCATGCTATTTTCTTTAGATCAAACTGCTGACTAGACCTCTTTGTGAAACAACTCCTTCTGCCTGGGCTGAGGTGAGCTCAGAAGATCCCTTCCAGCTCCTCTCCGAAATCCAGCAGCTCTCACAAGGGTCAGCAGCCAAAATGATGTAAAACACGATTTCCTAACCCTGCCGGTGGGAAATCACTGGAGAACAGAGGGGATGACTACGGTTTAAAAAATTTAATTGTGCTCAAAGGTTCCTTGGGTTGTTTTTTTTTTAACTGCTTCCCCAAAGATGTGGGAGTTGCTGTGGCCAGTAGAAATAAATTTCCTTTTCCAGAGTCACCAGGGCCTTTGCCTACTGGGGAGGGACAGAGCTTCTACTTGGGGGGACCTGGCCTGTGCTGAGGGTCCTGGAGCACGTGTTCTGTAACCACTAAACCACCCAGCTCACAAAACCTTCAGCTTGGGCTTTAAACTCTTGGCTGGAGGCCCTTCCGAGCTTTTGAGTTTGAAGAACAGCCCAACTCTTGGAAGAAAAGGCAGGGGGGAAAAGTTATCAGCTGTTGAGTGCTAGCTGGATGGGGTAGAGCCGCCGAGCCGCGCGCCGGCCGGGGGGGACGGCCGGGGAGCTCCACGGATGTCACGTTGGCCTGAGGCAAGATGTTTATGGCCCTGGCTGGAAGCCCTTCTGAGGAACCCATCTCAGTGATTTACAGCGCTTCCGATGGACACGGAGCCGTTCCTCTCGCGCTGACCGGGCTGCAAAGAAACCAGCTGCGATCCATCAAAGTCAGCGAGGGGGCCGAGGGCGTGAAGGAGCCGGTGTGTGTGCCCAAGGGCAGGGTGACACCAGGGCCAGCACGTCCTGTGCCTGGCACCGGGGCACGGGAGCAGCCGGTCCCACTCGAGACACCCAGATCCTGCCCGCTGCCCTTCCCGGGCTTCTCCCTTCAGCGCTGCAGCCCAGAGGTGCTAAAGCACGGATTAAATCAACAGGCTGCCTTTCACAGCAGAGCTGCCTGGGGAGGATGGAGCCCAGCTCTGTTTAATCCTGGATTTACCCTGACAAGCCCAGAGCGCAGCGGGAGCGTAACCAGCAGCTCCCGGCTCCACCAAGGCACACCCAACACCCACAGCAGCCTCCCAGCTGTTGGAAGCTGCACCCGCACCCTCCTGGTGCTGTCCCCAGGCAGGTGCTGCCAGCAGAGGGGTCTGACCCATGGGCAGCCCCCCAGGGACCAGCTGGGGTCCCCCACGTTATTGCAAGGCTTTGCCATCCATCACAGACTGGGATGTGGGAAGCAATCGTGTCCACAAAGGCTGATTTCCCCCGGATTTGGGGAAGAGTGGGTGGGAAGGATTCAAGTCTGGACACCAGGAGTTGTTTCCCTTTTCCCAGCACAGAAAAGGGACCACAGTCCTCCCACACACAGCGCTGCACCCACTGAGTCACTCTGCCAGGACTGAAAGGACAAGAAGGGGAGATGCTGCCCTTCCTGGTACCCCAAACACACGGTCACTCCCATCCCAGCAGAGCAGGGCAGCCACATCCCACAGCTGCCAACCCTTGCCATGGGTCAGGGGGACGATTGCCGCCAAGCAGGACCCTGCCCCAGGGGCTGCCAAGTTGGGTTTTTTTCCCTTGTAGGAGCCTAATTTCATAGGAAGAAAAGAGCTGTAGTGCAAGTGAGCGACTGGCAGCTGCCTCCCGGGAATGTTGGGCTGCCCAGGAGGAGTTGGAGAGCTCTGCTAGACACCCTCACCCCTCTCCCTCCCCTCCCAGCTGCTTTCCCAGCGCAGGATGGATTAATAAACACAAACAGCCCCTGGGTGACGCAGGCCAGCAAGAAAACAGGGATCACTGCCCGCTCCAAGGAACCGACCTGCACAACCCCCATCCCACAGCCCCCCGGGAGGCGTCCCAGCCCTGACACCCCCAGGCGAGGCGCAGACAGGTGGGTGAGCCCCCCCTAACAAAGCTCACGCGGTTCCAGTCACACAGAGGCCATCAAGTGAGTGACTGTGAGAGGGATGAAGGCTCCCAGGGGCCCTCGGCAGCCTCCAGCGCAGCGTTTGAGCAGTAAATGGCTTTACTCTCTTCCCAGCACTCCCCCCTTAAACACTCCATGTTTCTGCCACTGCTTGAAGCCAGTGATAAGTCGGACCGGGGAAGGTGAAGAGGGGGACGTAAAAAAAGCACCCCCAGGCATGAAATGCCAGCGAGCCCCTGCTTCCCCCCCTCCCAGGATTTATGAATGAAAACACGTTTCACCTTGGCACCGCAAGTTTCCTCGATGCACACGGGCAAGGAGGGGGGGAAATCCTGGAATTATGAGGCTCCAGTACCAATTAGGGCTGTTTACATTGACGTAAAGTCTGGGTGAAGTCCCCACCCCTGCTCCCAGCATATTTATGGAATTAGTCCTGCTGACACTGACAAATGCAGGAGGGAAAGTCCCGGAGAGCACGGATGCAGCCCGGCACTCCGTGGGGTTTTTTGAACCAGCACTGAGACAGTTCCCATAAATATCAGCACAGGCCCCCGAGCCCCAACCAGGACAAATGGGTTCAGCTCAAGGAACCCCCAGCATTCCCCCAGGGCCAGGATTCCCAGAGAGGGAGGCAAAGGCAGCAACACAATGGAGAGAGGCTGGGATGCACAGGAAAACCCTCCACGTTTTAGAATTTCCTGGATAAATGTGTTCCAGGCTCCCCCCTCCCCAATCCAGGGACCTCAGGCTGCTGTCACCAGCTGGGATCTGGCAAAAAGGGGATTCTCTGCCCCAATCTTCCTGATCCCTCCCTGCTTCTGCACCAGAGCAGGACATCCCAGGCTGCATCCACGGAAAAGAAATAGCAGCTTTAGGGCTGAAAAATCCCCAGGAAAGCCTTTATCCCCCCGCTCCTCCATAAAGGGAAACCATCTGAACCTGCTCCCCACCACCCACGTGGCAGCACAGACGCAGCGCTGGGCGCCAGCACGGGCGTGTTGGAGGCAAACCTTCACATTAGGGAGCTTGGCCAAGCCAAGACATTCCCACTAACGGCTCCTGGCACGGGAATTTGCCAGGGGCTGAGCAGGATTCGTGCACAGAGGGAGATGCCATGGCTGGTGCGTGGCAGGGGACGCAGGGTGGGAGGTGGAGGGTGCAGAGCGCTGCCAGAGGCTGCCGCAGCCTCTGCAGAGGTCAGCCAGGTTGGGAAGGCTGGAAACAGCTCCAGAGGGAGGGAATAAAGGCTTGATCCAGCTGGAAAGTACCAGAGGGGGTTGTGGGGCTGATGCTGAACGCGTTCAGGGGTTTTGGGGAAGGGCCTGGGGCGAGCCAGCAGGAGCTGAGCTGCTGCAGCATGAAAGATGGAGAGAGTGATTCCTGAACGCTGCCAGGCTCAAAGCGAGCCCAAATCCCACGGGAAGGAGATCCAAGCGTGGCAGCAGACGGATCAGTGCAAGCCACTCTTCTTGCTGCACCCCAGCCTGGGGAGGCAGCACCAGAGAGGAAGAGAAGGCGATGGAGGAGGAAGAGGAGGAGGAGGAGGGGCTGGAGCAGCCCTGCTGCCCAGCGCTGCCTCCCTGCAGGGAAGCCGAGTGCAGAAATGCAGGAGCAGAAGGATGAGGCCTTGGGCAATGGGATGGAGAGGGATGGGGAGAGCTGCAGAGGAAGCATTAAGCAGGGAGAACCAGCCCATGGAAAGAAAATTACTTCGCTCTTCTCCCCAGAACAGAGCTCAGTGCTAACCTGGGGAATTCCCCACAGCTCCGCAGCAGGAAAGCTGGAAGCTCAACAGGATTAAAGCCATGGATTAATTCCTTTCCCAACAAATAAATATCTCCTAGGCCGTTATATGGACAGCGAGACCATCTGTGGGGACATCGATGGTGATAAAAACCGTGGGCACAGGAGGAAATCTCAGCCTGTAGAGTCCTAATCCAGTCAGATCCGGAGGCAGATTTTCGCTGCTGCCATCCTGACACCCAGCCACTGGAAATCCAGAGGTTTTGCTCCATTTGATAAGGAGAGAGGAGCCTCCAAGCTGGTTTTTGCAGCCCCCGGGCACACTGTGATGGAAAAGCAGCACAAGGAGCATCGCCTCACTCAACACCACAGCGTTTTTATTTGATAATGGCTTCTAGGTTAAAAATTATTTAACACAGGCTGCAAAATAACACATTTCCCATCTGGCAAAGGCACTCTCTTTAGCTAAAGCAGCTCCACACACGTGAGGTCTCCACCACGCCGAAGCCAAGAGCCCACACGGGGGGGAACCACGGCAGCAGCCCCCCTCGCAGTGCCCTGATGACTTGCCAAAAAGCAGAACTTCCAGCAGTTCAACTAAAAATGGCAAATCCTCTTTCATCCCCCCGGCGTTATTTTTACCCAGTGTCCCAGCGCGGGGACGGCGCTGCCATTTCAAAGCTTAGGCTTGAGCTTAACAAGCTGGGAAAAGCTCAGCGGTGTCTGCTGAGTCTCGGGGTGAAAGCAGAGCAGAGAGAGGAGCTGCTTTAATTTCATGATGAAATAACTCCCCGTGCTGGGCCACGGGCACCCTCCTGGGCGGACCTGCTGGGTTTGGAGCAGCCGGAGCTTTTGCTGCCGGGAGAGCTCTCGGGTGGGACTTACCTTGGGTGGAATAAAGCAGCTTTTTCAGCAGCAAAGCAGCTTCTAGCAGGGGAAACAACCCTCCCCATCACCACTTCCCTGGCTTATCCACGGAGATTCCCTTCAGTGCCTGCTCCGATTCGGGGTGGTGCAGGAAGAAGGAGCTCCATCCTCGTCCCACTCACCGGGGCTAACCCTCCACCGTGGTGACAGGGAGGAACAGTAGGGAAGAGCGGGAGCAAGAGGAATGGGATTTCAGGAGGTGGGATTTTCAGGCTGACCACATCTGCCTGAGATGGCTTTGAGCCGGGGCACTGGGTATTCCCATAACAATAAAGCCACAGGGAGAAAGAAAATCCCTTTTGTTTCCCAGGCCAGCGGCTGGAGCAGTTCCTGTTCCAAGGATGGCATTAAGGGGTTTGCTGTAGCACTAATTATGCAGCAGTGGGGATGGGGGAGGGCTCAGCCCTGGTTTTACCTCTTTTTCCCTCTAAATAACTCGAAGTAAATAAGGAAGGTGCAGCAAGGAGCAGGGAAGTCGGGGCACACTTGCTCCATTAGCTCCTGGTAATGATATTATTTGTATTAAAGACCGGGATAAAAGCAGCCAGGCTGGGATCTGGATGGGGCTCCTCTCTGGCCATAGGGATGCTGGAAGCTGTGCCTGCAAGCGTGGAAGAGAAGGGGCGGGGAAATACAAACCCCTCTCCTCTGATTCCCCTGGAGACCCTGGAAAATGGGACTTTTTCACCCCAGAGGGGAAGCATCCCAGGCTTCTCTGTCCCAACAGCAGGGTTGTGCCATCCCAAGAGCTGCTGCCCCTTGCCACAAACAAAACATGGATGATTTGGCTGCCAAGCCCAGATTTTGCCTCCAGTCCCGTTGGGAAGGGATGCTTGGCAGCCTGGGGGTGCACAAACGAATTAACTCCATTGCTTTAACACTGTTCCCATTAAGCGACCACAGGCGCAAGATTTGCTGTTACAAGCACCATGGAAAAAAATCAGGGAAGCCTCTTGTCCCATCTCCCAGATGAAGGGAAGGAAAATGAACCATGGAAAGGAGAAACCAGGGGGTTGAAAGAAGTGTCAGCAACTCAGCCTGGCTCTGTTGACACCACCCGGGATGCCCTGGGTGGTTTTGTACCGTTTGGGAAGGGGCTGGGAAGGTTCTGCCTCCAGCCCTGTACGGAAAACAAACCCCAAAAGCTCCCCCATCTCCATCCAGGCAGCCCCAGCCCTGGTTTTCATGCCTGGCTGGAGCTCGCAATAGCAAAGAGCCAAGAACTGGGTCAGAGCATCCATCCGTGCAGGCAGAGCTGGCGAGGCCGGGGCAGGAGGCTCAGACCTGCCCCAGCTCCAGCCCAGGGGCCTGGGCGTGGACATCCACCCCAGCTCCCGGCGGGAGCGCGGCTGGAGCCGCTCGCAGACACACGAGCGGTGTCTGCGGCCGAGCCGCGCCCGGCGCGCGCTGCCAGAGCCACACAGGGACTCCTTGTTCTGCCGGGGGCTGCGAGGCGAATCCACAGCCAGGCCCTGCACTTTGCGCCGCTCCAGCAGCCCCTTCTCGCCCCGACCCGCGTCTGGAGGTGCTGCCAGGGCCGGGGAGACCGGCGGATCCTCCAGCAGGGAGCCAGGACACGCGCGGCTCCCACCGAGCATCCTCAGGGCAGGGCTGGCCTGGCACGCCGGTGTGCTGGGGGCATCTGTCCTCTCCTGGTCCCCAAAGCCCTGCGAAGGCTCCAGCCGGCTTTCCCAGCATGGAGCAGATGGCACAGCGCGGGAAGGCGTTGCAGGCATTACCAGCTCCATCTCAGGCCTCCCCGACAGAGGCATTTCAGCCCTGGAGCAGGGATGAGTTTTGCCCCATCACTGTGCCAGTGAGGGGATGGAGCACTCCCACTCATTTTTGGGGTGTTTCCCCATCTAGACAGGGTTGATGGCTCTTTCCCTCCTCCTCCTCCTGTCTTCCAAGACCCGGGATGGATTTGTGAATGGGCTATTGTGAGTGGATCGGGGAGAGGGAAGGGAGCAGATGGGGAGCGGGCTCGTCCCCGTCACGGGCTGGTGGCCCGAGCCCTGAGCGATGCAGCCAGGTGCTAAAGGCCAGCCTTGCTTGAAGGTTACCCAGATCTGAGAAACCCGAGCTGCAAAAGACCTTGCAAAAGGGCAGGCCCAGCCTTATGGCCCGTCTGGAAGAGCAGACCTCCCCTCCTGCTTGCACCCCTTCTTTGCCACCCACGTCGCCGCTGAGGGTGCACCCAGGGGTGCCGGCTGGGGGGCAGCCCCTGCTCGCTCTGCTTTCCAGGGCAGGAGCAGCCTCCTCCTTGGGCAGCCGTTCAATTTTGGCTGAGCTTCTCAGAAAACCCGAGCCAAGCCCTGAGCCCAAACACGGAGGCGCTTTGGCCCGCAGCCCTGCCCTGGGAGCACCTCCGAGCCTGCCCTCGCCCAGGCAGGGTGGCAGCAGGTCCATTTCGGCTCCAAAAGCAGCCGGGGGGGGTTGGGAGCAGGGACAGACTTGCACCCCACAGTCCCAGCCCTGACAGAGCCGCGTGGGTGCCGGGGCACCCTCGGGCATCACCACCTCCACCCCTTCTGCCTCTGCTGCTCCCCTGCTCTCACAGAGGGGACGTGGGGGACACCCCGAGGGGGGACAGAGCAGAACCCCCCACCCGCCACACACACACATTCCAGCGGCTTTACCCTTCGGAGTCGCGGCGGCTGGAGAATTCCAGCTATTCCAGCATCTTTATCTTTTTTGGCTACCATTTCTCTTTCGGCCACGTTATAAATTAAAAGCTGCTTTGCTTTTAACCTCCTCCAAGCTGCACCTTTTAACCTCCCTCCCCCCGCTGCTGGCAGGGAGGGGGCTGCTCCTCGCCGGGGCCGATGCTCTCGCCTTGGAGGTCTGCCGCAAGCCAGCGAGCCCGATTTTCCCCCCTTCCTTGGCTCGGCACCGGGTGCCAACAAAGGCTCCTTGCAAAAGGAGCTTGTCATCGCTGATGGATGACGTGGTTGTGCGGCGGCTGGAGCCAGGGAGCCGGGCTGTGTCTGCGCGGGGGCTCAGCCAGCCACCTGGATGGCACTGACGGGCTGCCCGCCAGCGGCGCGGCGGCTGCCGGGGCTCCTCGGGGCTTCCCGGCCCTGGGGGACAACCCGGGGAGGTGGCACTGGGACAAGCAGGGCCACCCTCGCTCGGAGCAGAGAGCACGGCTGCAGCAATCCCACAGACACAGCACCCGGGATGGGGGTGGCTCGCAGCCGTCCCAAACCCATCCCGGCTGTGCCGGTGACCGGCGGGTTCGGAGGGGCCGGCCGGCGGCTGGGGGATGACGGACAGGCAGCGCTGAGAAATAGTTGCCTCCATCCTATGTGGCTTCCTACATAAGGTATCAGCGCTGCTCTTGATTAGAGAAAAGCTTCCCATATTACAGGCTTTTGGCTCCGGGGAGGAACGAGTTGGCCAATTGCAATTATTAAGACATTTAAAGTGCATTTAACCCAGGAGCCCTTATTTTCCCCTTTCAATGTAACCACTAATTCCTCCTAAATGGTCTGCTCCGCACTCCCAACCAGACAAAGGCTTTAATGTTCGCCTGGAAAGGCTCATGGCACAGGCACCGGGCACGGCGGAGGAGAGGGGAATGAAAGGCTGGTGCAGCCTCCAAGGGGGAATCAAAGCTGGAGACTAGAGCTGAGCACAGCTTGAAGCCCTCGGAGGGTGCAGGGTCCAGGCGGGGGCTGACCGGGCTGGAGGCACAGGATAAAGCTCAGCAGGGCAAGGAGAGGCACAGGGAAAGGTTGGGATGGTGTGAAGCCTGGCCAAAGTTATCCCAGGGTCACCTCAGGGAAACAACACAACCCAAAGAGACATAACTCACTGTCCCCAACAGCTGGTGACCTCAGACACCATGAGGACACTCACCCTCCCACCTTGCCCACATCTTGTTTGGATGAACAACTGACGGGGGGGGTCTCATCCCGCTGCCCTGGTGGTCCTGGTCCGAAGCCAGCAATCCCCTGGGACACCAGCCCCTGCCACTGCAGCTCGGGGACAGCCCCCGGCCACCCCTCAGTGGTGCAAACCAGGGCTTGCCTGGAGCTCTGTGCTTTAATCCAGGGCCAGGGGTTATTTGCCTTGTTGCTCGCTGCTGTCGGATCCCCCTCAGGCAGAGCCTGGAAGCGCTGGATCTGTACCAGGGTGAACCTGGGGCTGCAGCCTGCAGCAACATCTGTGTGTCCTCACCAGCCAAGCAGCCTGCTACCCTCGCCATCCCCAAAAAAATGGGCTCCCCGTCCCAAAAATGTGATGTGGAAGGAGGCTCCCTATCATCTTCTCACTGCCTAAAATTCCAAGTCGGATTTATCACCTCTCAAGGACTCCAGGCCCCAGTGGGGCATGCAGCCATTCCCATACCCTCCCCGTTTTTCACACTCAATTCCTCCCGGAGTGAGGGACTCATGGAGGAAGATTTTCCCCCAGCCCTGGCTCACCAGTGGGTTCCCATTCCCAGCTGAAGTGATCGGCACACTCGGACCCGATGGGGAAAACAGATGCAGCAGCAGATGCGAAAGTCATCGGCTCCTTCGGGGCGGGAGAGAGACGGGCCAAAAAAAGCAGAGCAGGATGGGCAAAGGGAAAACAGATTTTTTTCTTGGCACTGGGGTAACCAGGAGGCGGCACGGCAAGAGCCGGTGCGAGCCCGGCTGTGCCGGATCCAGACCTTTTCCCTGGGGTTTATTTCCCAAACAACAGCAACAAATTGGTTGCAGATTCCAAGGCGGGTGGGGAAATAAAAGGAAATCAAACCAAAATCCTTTGACTGCAGAGATTAAAGGGGATCAGAGGCCAAACACACAGTCAGCACCCAGCTCCTCCACTCTCATGATGGAGGCTGCTTTGCATGCAGGCAGTAATTAAACAGCTGTGTTTTCTTTAAAGTATGATTTCGAGTTTGTTCAAACACCATTTTTGCAGAGTACCGCGGGATTTCGAATGAATAGATTTTAAAAAACATATTTGGCGGGGTGGCCTTGAATTCGGGACTGGGGAAGGAGGCAGGAGAATATCTGGAGGGGGGGGAATTGAAAGTAAAGTAAAATAAAATAAAATAAAGCAGCCCGCAGAGCAAACACCTCGGCGGGGAGAACGGGCAAAGCAGGGCCAGGTCTGCCATCCCTGGCAGAGGAGAGGCGGACACTCAGCGGCTGCCAGCAAACACGGGGTTAAGGCTCCAACCAGCCCCTCTATTAAGAGCTGAGCACATTTAATGGTTTAATATTAACCCAAGCGTGACGGCAGGATTTCAGCCCTACTGTCTCGCCTCGGAGCGCAGCCCCACCGAAGGCTCCGGCTCCCTGGCTAGTGGGCACTGGAAAACCTGATCCCGAGGTGATCCCTGCTTCCAGCATCCCTGAGATGGGATGCCAGCAGCCCTTGGGCACAGCCGGGGGGTCCAGCGGCTCCGCGCACACACAGAGCGATGGCAGCAGGGCTCAGCTTGCGGCAGGTAGCGCTGCCCGGCTCGGCAGATAGTCAATACCTCATTTGAGGTTTAGCCTTTCGAGCATTTCCCATTCATTTCAGCAAATGGATCGGCTCCCACGTCTGCGGGAAGATCGAAGGGCACCCCGCCCACCCCTCCGGCCGGCCGAGCTGGCAGGACTGCGGCTGCCAGGCCGCCCCTCCCGGCGGCTCGGGGCGTTAATGCGAGGTCGATGCGGCGCTAATGACCGCTCCGGGTGTGACCTTCGCGCAGGTCGAGGGAGAGAGCTATTCCAGGAGGAAAATTGCGGCTTCAGCCCGCTGGCTGGTTCAGGAGGCTAATTGCACAGGGGCTGGCCGCCGAGGATTGGGGGTGATGGTTCACATCTTGTCAGGCTTTCAGGTCCCTCAGCGCTCATCCTGCTTCAGCCTCCAAACGACAGCCGAGCCGGCTCTGGCTGTGCCCGTCTCCCACATTCCAGGCCTTCTCCAGCACCCCTGCAAGGTGCTGTTCCTCCAGATCCACATCCCACAGGCCATCCCAGCACATTTCCCGTAAGTCATTTCCTCCCAAAACGTCGGGGTTGCTGCTTGGGCTTCAAGGCAGCATCTAATCATCTTTCACCAGTGTTGAAGCGGTTCTTACCTGAAATGGTGCCCATGGGGAGGATGCACAGGCCAGGAGACACAGCAGCTCTGCTGCCGGTGAGAGGGAAGATGTGTACTAACGTCCTTACAAACAATTCCATGGGTGAAGGGATGGGTGTTAATGTCTTTGAAATGGGTCTTAATGTCTCTACTGATTTTGGGCGGCAGGTTTGCTGCAGAGCGCAGACAGTCTGACCCCTGAAACAGACAAGTGGGGTCTGCACAAGGCTGAACTCCTGAACTTTGGGGTAAAATGACAGGTTCAGGGGGGATGTGGGGTAGGTTCGGGAAGGCTGCACCTGCCTGGTACCTCAGCAGTGGGGAAAGGAAGAGGGCAACGCGCGGTCGGGAGTTTGGGATAAAAGGGAGGCTGTGCCCTCCAAAACCTCGACAGAGAAAACCCCGCGGGCTGTGCCCCAGTGGACTCTCTCCCTTTATTCGAATAAAGTTGCAGGACTCCTCTGTCTCCTTCATGGACACTGGCTTTTCACAGCGGGATTTTCTGGACACTGGCAACCCCATCACCCTTGGAGGCAGTTCCAGGCCTTTCTCAGGCCCAAAATTTAGGCCTGGCCCAGCTTTCCTTGCTCTATAGCCCGCATTGGAGCCCACTATGGGACAACGATTCCCACCTTGAAGCTCATTGATGGCGTGGTGAGTCCTACCTTGGACCCATCACTGAGATGATTATTCCCACCCTGGAGTGACTATTCCCTCCCACGGGTGGGCTCCAAGGTGGGAACTGTCACTCCATCGATGGGGTCACCACTCCAGGTCCCACCACCTTGCACAGCAGATGCTGAGAACAGGCCATGTTCCCAGGAAAGGACCATGGGACCCCCCGGCGCCCCCGTGTCCCCCGCAGCCGGGATGGACCGGCCGAGCCTCCCTGGTGCAGGGAGGGCGATTTTTTGGGGACAAGCCGGTTGCAAAGGTCACTGTTGCCCTCTGCTGGTCCAGGGACAGGGAGAGCCGGGACAGCCCGGCTCCCACCCCGGGGGCTGGCCGGGACGCCGCTGTCCCTTGCTGCCACGGGTGTGCTGAGTGTGCCCGTGCTCAGCCTGGCTGCCACCGCCTCGGTAAACCCTTGTGTGGCTGTTCCATCCCCCTGGCTGGCAAAGAGCCTTTCTGGTCCCATGTCCCTGTTACCTCTCATTGAAGGTTTTCCTTACAAGCACTGCTGCTGGCTGAGCCTGCAGAGACACTCAGCCGAGCTGGGCAGTGCCTTCCATGCAGGAAATAAATCAAATCTCCAGGGCAGAGATCCTATCTCCATCCCCAGGGGATTGCAACCTACCCTGGAGTCAAGCTGCCTCCCATCCCCATCTCCATCCCAGGCAGAAAGTGCCCATCCCAACAGGTAACTCCCTCCTCCTCCCCTCACTCCAAAGCTCCGTAATTTTC
Organism: Machaerirhynchus nigripectus; assembly: GCA_013397975.1. NCBI lineage: Eukaryota > Metazoa > Chordata > Aves > Passeriformes > Dicruridae > Machaerirhynchus > Machaerirhynchus nigripectus. The sequence continues at coordinate 86,824 of VZRQ01002102.1, forward strand.
CCTCTCATAAGCAAATCCACAGGAGATACTGGGAGCCTGGCATCCGGAAGGCAAAGTCTGCAGATTGCTAAATCCAAAGCTGTCGTTGCAGTCCCAGCACTGGCAGAGGGCCCGGCCAAAGCTGCCCTGCCTGCGGGTCCCCAGGCTTGGCACCAGAGCTGCTGAGCCAGAGCCTGCCTGGCGATTCCTGCCCACGCCACGGCCTTGAAAGCTCCAGGGCACATGGGGAGGAGGGATGCTCCATGAGCAGTGGGAAGGGAAGACATCTCAGGAGCCCCAGGACAGGGGAATCTCGTGGGACCCTGGTTATGCAGCAGCAGCGCTGGCACAGATTGGAGATGGGAGATGTCTCAGGGCTCTGGGGAAGGAGAATCCCCTGGGATCCTGGTTATGCAGCAGCATCAGCTGCAGGCGCTGGGCGTGGGCACAGCCGTGGGTCTGTCAGGCGAGCCGAGAGTGTTGTCAGTGCATGGCCCCTCCTGCCACCAGGAGCACGGACCTCCCCCAGGTTCCTCTGTGTCCTACACCCCGGTCCTATATCGTGCTCACAAACCCCTGTCAATAAGCATTAAGAAATCATCCAGCTCGCTGGGGAAGGGAAAAATCTGTAGGGTTAAGATAAAGACATGATGACAGAGCAAGACAGGGAGTTATCTCGGGCATGGGGGAAGGCAACAAGAGCAGGGAGGGAGGGAGGGAGGGAGGGAGGTGGGGAGCGCGGCTGTTTTCCCCCGCAGAGCAGCAGCCTGCCAGCCTGAAGGTCAGCAAAGGGCTGTAGCAAATCAGCTTTTAATTGAAAACGAGCCCAGCGATGACTCCTGGGCACAGCTACCTGCGTGGGGATGCTGGAGCCAGCTGCCACCAACAGCTTTGCTCTCCAAGTACACAAGGGTTTATCCTTCCACCAGCACAGCCCCAAGTGAAGCCATGTGCGGGGAATCGCAGCCCCTCCAGCATCCCTTCA